>ML783136.1:206757-259561 GCA_009831015.1 Picea engelmannii | reverse complement strand
AGTCAGCAGCACCTGTCTACACCAAGGTAGTAAAAACATCCTGTCATATAACTCAATGCATCATAATGGAAGAAAAGTTTTATCATATAAATCCAGATCACTTGCGAGCAAGTGTCCTCAAAGAATAAGTTAGGTAAGTGCGCGAGAGCGGGATGTTACATATGAATTCAGCAAGCCTAAAAAAACTTAAAACACTTTAATTATACAAAAGTAATCACTTAAATCTATAAATCTAAGAATTTCTTATCAAATTTTGAGTAAATATCTCTCTAAAAAATTACTATATTAACATTTAGACTACTGAAAAACTTTATTCAAACGAAAAACTAAAAAACTAAAAAAGGATAGTTCATTATACATATTTCCAAAATTTTGGAGCTTGGATAGTATTCATATAACATTTTAATTGTTGCTTCTATTTTTTAAGATTTCGCCCTACTTTAAGTTTATGGTTTTATATTTAAATAATGGCTTTTATCATATAAAGCAATTCATAAATTAGATTTAATTTTAAAAACCAACTTTTCTTTAGGATTCCAAAGGTTAAAAAAAGGACAGGGATAGTAATTTCTTTTGAACCATTGAAGTCTCCGCGTTCTGAGGTCATTGGATTTAAATTGTTGGAAAAACCTGTCACTTCTTTTTTCATTATTCATTATACATATTTATGGACGACCGATGATGGTATAAATTATATATAATTATAGGTATATACGATATTAATGTAAAAGTTATATGTAAATATAAGTATATATGATATTAATACAGATCAATGAAAATCTATCGGTATCATATATATTATTGTAATATATATATATATATATATATATATATATATATAAAAGATATTAATATCTACAAATTAATTTATATAGAATTCACATGTCTTCTATGCAATTTATATGTAATTATACTCTTATATTATATATATACATATATATATTTATATATATAATTACAATAAGGTAACGTGTGTTAATGAGTTGAATACTTGATAGTAAGTTATAAATTAAAAACTTTTAGTATCATATATTAATATATTTATTAATTATTGATTTATATAATTTATTTATCTCTATATAGATTACTTAATGTGTAATTATACTCTGATACCATATTATGATATACATAAATCAATTTTAATAAACAATATTATTTTCATCTCTAATATCTAATTGATATGTAATTTCTAGTATACCTATATATTATATGATAGAGACCATATTATATGGGCTATTAAAGTGCTCTATAATATTGGCGACATGATTCCATAGACTCATATTTCACAACTTAGTAATCCATACTCTAATTCCATAATTTGTTAACAATATTATGGTATACATAAATCAATTTTAATAAACAATATTATTTTCATCTCTAATGTCTAATTGATATGTAATTTCTATTATACCTATATATTATATGATAGAGACCATATTATATGGGATATTAAAGTGATCTATAATATTGATGACATGATTCCATAAACTCATATTTCACAACTTAGTAATCCATACTCTAATGCCATAATTTGTTAACCATATTATGATATAAATAAATCAATTTTAATAAACAATATTATTTTCATCTCTAATATTTAATTGATATGTAATTTCTATTATACCTATATATTATATGATAGAGACCATATTATATGGGCTATTAAAGTGCTCTATAATATTGGTGACATGATTCCATAAACTCATATTTCACAACTTAGTAATTCATACTCTAATGCCATAATTTGTTAAAGTAATTGAAAATTTAATGTACTTTTTACATTAATTATGAAATTCATGTAATTAAATTGCTTGAATGCTTGTCATTTTACAATACAATTTTTTTTATAGCATAATCCATTAAATTATATCATCCTCTCTTGTAGCTACATTAAATTATATCATCCTCTCTCTTGTAGCTAGTTTTAATATTGATGAGTTGATTCCATAATCATAATTCACAAACTCCTAATTCACAATCTAATACCATAATTTTCTAAACTCATTCAATTCAATATTCACATTCTAATATCATAATTTTCTAAACTCATTTAATTCAATATTCAATTTATATTTTTAAACTAATTACCAAATTTATGTAATTTAATTGTTTGAATGCTTTCCACTTTACAATAGGAAATTATTTGGATAACAAAATGATTTAAAATATCAATGTAGTCATTACTTTATGAAATAAATTCTCAATATAGTCATTATGTTATAAATAAGAACCACAATAGAAAACAAATAGTGATATTGATTTCAACAATGATATAATTGATGTGAATCAAATAGTTGTGTTGATTTCAGCAATGATATAATGAAAAAAACTAAAGTTTATTTATTTACTTGATTATACAATGAAAAATGACTTAAAGTAGTCTCATATTTTCAATGATTTCAACAACCATATAACAAATAATTGCATTGATTTCAACAATAATATAAAGCAAGATGATAAATTGTATTTCAACAATGAAAAATGATATGATTTCAACAATGATATAACTAATTGTTGTAATGATTTCAGTGATGATATAAAGAGATATGAATTGATATATCTATTTTGGTGATAATACAAAAAAAAAATA
This sequence comes from Picea engelmannii, assembly GCA_009831015.1. Taxonomy (NCBI): domain Eukaryota; kingdom Viridiplantae; phylum Streptophyta; class Pinopsida; order Pinales; family Pinaceae; genus Picea; species Picea engelmannii. Next base: position 256,971 of record ML783136.1, on the reverse strand, counting down.
TTTAAAGCAAGTAGGTACTTGCATTGGTTTTAGTGATGATTTAATGAAAAATAATAAGGTACATTGGTTTTAGTGATTATATACTCGATAATCATTTAGATAAATCAAGAAGTTGCATTGATTTTAGTGATAACCTATTGCAAAACTATCATTTACATTAATTTTACTGATGATACAATGAAAAATAATTTTGAGCAATCAAGTAGTTCAAATTATTTAAGCAATATGATATAATGAAAAATATTAGGGAGCATTGATTTCTATTACAATACAATGAAAAACAATTGGATGTAGTAGAAATGTCATCCCTCAAATAGTTCTTATTACACCTATTGAAATAAGTAATAAAAAACAACTTCCTTTGAGACATGATTGGGGATTAAAAATCTGTAAATCACAAGGTGATCCAAGAGGATATCAGTGGTCACCCACCTATCCCAACTGGATGAAAATAAATTTATAACAATTTACTATTTTTAAGAGTTTTTCGGGTCCTAAACTTTTGGGGCCATTTGGAGGGCCTAAACGATGTTTTTTTTTTTTAAGATCGAGCACCTAAATCATCGTTGAATGCATGATTGAGCATATGAAATGAGTCTCCTCATCAATACCTTTCCAACAAGTTATTTTGTGCTGCAAACATAGATTGTATGTAAATGTTACGACCTTGAGAAGTTGATGTACTAACTTACCCCAACGACTCCCACATGACTTTTGGCGTTTCATCTCTTAGGGTAAGGTTTTTGGATTTATAGGGTTTTGGCATTCATGTTTATTGTAAAAAAAGGCTTTCGGAGCCTCACTGTAATCATGTTCTTGCCAATCATCATAACCATCATATCTCTTCTCAGAGATGAGATTCCACCAATCTAGTGAGTCATTCACTATGTAATTTTAAAGTTTTTGTACATTCTCTCATTAATAAAAATTGTGCATTATTGTATCTCTATGTTTATTGAAATATTTTTTTGTATCTTTCCATATCTCTGTATTTTTCATTGCTATATCTCTGCCTTCATTTCATTCTAAAAAATAATCCAGATAAGTGGTATTCGAGAAGTTTTCTCATTATAGTTTCTTAGTGCATTTGTAACGACCCTCCTTAAATAAATGTATAGGATTATTAATTATAATTAATTGATAATCGGATTGTCCTAAGATGTTAGCTAAACAATAATTATTTATTATATAATATTAACTAATTAATTATCATTAATTATTTGTTCATAACTGTCAATGATTAATTAATTATTAAACGACTCTTTAATTATGTGAGTAAAGAATTAATGGGGTTAATAATTTAAGTTATTAAGACTTACGTATACAGGAGGGGATAGGACATTAAATGTAAGGATAAGATAAGATAAGATAATAAATACAAGGGGATAAGATAATAAATAAATGGATAAGGAAATTAATGAAAGGAAGAGTCGATGAAGGGGGAATATGACAGGGAGAGCCATACGGTGGAAGGCATTCTTTTGGGAGGAGGATTTTTTATTTTTGGGAGGAAGCATTTTGGAGGGGAACGATAGCACTGGTTTCTTGGCTTGGTTTTTCTGGTTCTGTGGGAGAGTTTTGCAGACTGTGAGTATCATTGCAGGGGGCACCGAGTTGCTAGGGGTTTTGGGCACGGGGGCCAGGATTCCTTTCAATTTCCTGGAGCTAGGGATCCAGACAGGCTGCTCCTAGCTGGCTGGGAGGATATTCGGTTTGGGCAGTGTTGGTTAGTGCAACAGGCTAGGAAAGACAACATCAAGGAAGTAGGGAAGGGAGAGCCATACCGACGGGAATTAGAATCAGAAGCAGGTATTTTATTATGAATTGTTGAGTTATTTCCATGCTGTAGATAGATTTTAACTTATGCAGAATATTTATGCTTATGATGTGAATGAATAATTTACGTATGAGAAGGCAATTATATGTTAATTGAATTAAAATTTGTATTTAATTAAGCTAGGTCTCTGCACATGGTATCAGAGCCCTGGTTCAAAATCTGGAACCAAGGGGCTACCCACCTACTTAGAATCAACCCAGAAATAAATTAGAAAACCCTAGAAACTATTGTAAGTTTGAAGGAGGCTTGTTCACCTTCAGACCTGTAAGAAGCCTAGCCTGCAAAAGTAAAGAGTGATATTTTTATATATTCAACAGCTAAAAAAAAATAGGAATAAAGTAAAAATATAAATATATATCTAGAGATATAAAAGAAATAGAAAGCTACATATATATTACTTACAACGCCCTTTCTGCCCAATACAAGAGCTTCCTGAAATATAGCCTCCATTGCATCTGGCATCACACTAGCATTAATCTTGTTATAAGTCGTCTATAGACCAGTTCCAGTCTCTGCACAAGCTTGTTCATTTCTAATAGAATTCATATGATACAGAATATATATATATATATATATATATATACCAATTTAATGAAATTGGTTCTAGCAATTCAGTTACTATAAAAAATAAATGAACATGAGCAATTTCATTCATGGAATCCATTTATACCATCTGATGGGGCATGCTCTTCCGCATGCTCAACCGCAGTAAGAAATTCATATTCCATCATGAGCAAGAAGCTGTTGTTCCTTGGAAGCCTACTTCATCTAATGCATGAGCAAGGTCAACACTACTATTCATAGCCTTTTCGCCAATAATGACATCTGATGAAGGACTTCCTCCTATAGGAGAGGTAGACCAATCATAGTATATATGCAAGGCCTACTTCCAAATGGCTGAGCACTCAAGCTGAGTTAAAAAAAAAATGCCTCTAACTACTTCTCTGCCTTGAGCTGCATAGTCAAGGAGTGTTATAATAAATTTCCTAAAGAAGAGAAACTCAATCCTTAACAAAAATAGATAAACAAACTTTCACAAATTTAACAAAGCACTTAAAACAATCTTCTCAAGGCTACTTATAGATTCATTCCCATAAATACAAATGATGAAGAAGGAAAGAAGCTTCAATCGCAAGATATACGTACTAAAGAGCACAATGCTCTCTGTAAATACATTTCTAGGACTTGCACACCAAAATTTCTGTAGCAATGTCCTTCAAGAATCTCAAAAATGCGCTCAAGGCTTGTCAGTCTTCGTTTTCTTCATCAATTTCAACATCTTCGCAATTTCATTCCGATGATGGCCATAATGATGACGAAGAAATAAGACATAATGGTGCTTTGACGATATGAGCTCACCTGGGTAAGTGGTGAAATTCGTCGTCCAAGTCAGGCCAATCTGTCTACATTTTCCTTCCTCTCATCTCTACCCTGCGCAGCCCTCTGTGTCTCTGCAATTCCTCAAACAAATTCAAAATGAACTCCCCCACCCTCCTCGTTCCTTTTATTATCTCTGGTCTCTTCCTCCCCCTCATCATCTTCGTTCATTCCCAACCTCCTTCGTATGAATCCTTCAGTCCTCAAGTTTGTGGCAATTTCACCATCCAATACCCTTTCGGGGATTGTGGCCTTTTATATGTTGAGTGTGAAACCAATCAGACCATTCTCTTATTCTTGATGGGATGCCGATTTTGGAACGTCGTTGGAGATATATTCCCTTATCGGAACACTACAAATCACCCCAGAACCCTACAAATCACCCCATCTGATTATACATCTAATATAGACTATCATATGTATGATTGGTTGATGACGGGTGGATTCTTCAATCTTTCTGATGGATACGAATAGGGAAGAATATCTTTTAACTCTGAACAACATCCATTAGACATAGTTATTATTCAATCCTTGTCTCTACAGCGGGTCGATTGCATAAAATCTAACAGGCTCTATTGTTAATTTTACACTGGAATAGACCGGGCAATCGAATGTTGTATGGCGTACGCTATGATCGTTCCGGCTAATAAAAGCTACAACATTAGTGCAAGAGCCAAGCTATTCGTTTTCCACGTGTCTCAACGAATAGAGAGGAAACGTTTCGCTATCTTTGAAAAGATGCAGAGGACGTTGACCAGACCGTTGACCAGGCATTGAAACAAAAATAGTGGTTTCTCAATGTGTCTACCGTTGGAGATGGCATGGCCATTAACATTTCGCGGACTCTAAAAAAAATGATCTCCCAGCATGCGGACGTGATGAGATTTAGCACGTGACTCCTGTATTAATGTGCCAAGGCACGGGGAGGAGGCATAGGAATCGAGGGCCACTCACCCAACACCAAATGCCAACAAATGCTGAGCACAAAGCCACGTCGAAGAGAACCTGAGTTGCACAATAGAAATAATTTTTTTTTTATTTATAATTCAAAAACAAAATAATATACACAAAGCCAACGCACAAGCGCCAAGATCGAAACCTGTGTGCCATACAAGGGAAGCGACAGCTGCAACAATTTACCTTCACTGACCCTGGAATATGCTCTTCACCTTTACCTTCAACAGGTTAGCTGATATAAAATATGCTCTTACAGTAATTATCAAATTACGAAATCTCTCAGTAGTAAATTCCTGCCAGATATCTGCAATTTAGGAAATGTGATTTTCTCCAAGCTCGCTGAAGTCTGTGCACAAGTTATTATTAATGGTATTGTAAGTAATGGTATTCCTTTTATAAACTCCAAAATGAGACTAAAAATAAAATGATGGGGACCCAAGAATATGATACTGCAGGAAAGCTCCTTGGCTTAACTTGAAGATGTAAAAAGAATGCCCTTCCCTTATTGATCACTGAAGATGAACACAGAGGGAGAAGAATCCAAACAACAACCACATGAGCTCTATATTACTCGTGAATTATAGTAGCTGCTAACACACAAGATTGCACAAAATTGATGTCACAGCAATATACAAAAGCGCTCAGACTTTAACACTCGGTGGAAAGCAAACACACTCACTAATTCTCTGTTGATTGAAAGACTAGTGCATTCTTCTTCCTTTTATTAGCCAAGGAAAGGAGGGGGTTACAATTTTTTTTTTTATAGGTTATAACAGTAAAAAATGAATACACCTTTCAAAATGTATGCACCGGCAACTTCTTCGGATAAAAGGCTATTATAGAAAATACCGTAAAATAAATGAAAATGAAAAAAAAAGACTCGATAAAGAACATCATAGGAAAAAAATATTCCATATTTATAGTCAGAGCATATATATGTAAACACCTTTCATAAATTGGATAAAGAACATCAGAGGAAAACACCTTTCAAAAATTGTTACATCGACGACTAATGCAGATTCCAAAAACCAAAGAATGAAAACACCAAAAAAAATAAAAAATCTAGACTCTCAGTGCCACTTTGGCTCATTGAAGAGAACCCATGAACCCGTGAATGGAGAGAAAAATAAAGCATGACACTACTGAAATTCAGACTTCCAGTGCTACTTCCACACCTTCAAACCCCTCCATTGTCACAATAACAAAAATACAGTCACATAACAATATTCGAGCTTTCAAGCCACTCTGTTGGCACAAGAAACAATAATTCCAACCCACAAGAAAGCCCAATTTATAATGAATTGAACTAAATCATAGCACGAAAAATGCTCGAGTTACAGGAAGCCATGAGAAGAGGCCATGGCGGCCGACCAGGTAACCAGAGACCTCACAAGAGGAAACAATGAGGAAAAGAGGAATTAGGGTTAAGGCGAAAAAGGTTAGGTTTAAGATAGGGGAGGGGCGCTGGAGGAAGAAAGGCGGGCACATGGAATCCATGCGTGCTCGCACTTGTTTTAAATTATTTTGATTTTCTTCTATTATTTATTTAAAAAAAAATCTTTTATAAATTGTGTGTGTTCGTTTAAATTTTTATTTTAGTGTAAAGATAATTAACCTAAATTAAATTAGTTTAAAGATAATTTAGGATTAAATTAATTAAATTAATTTAAATTTAATTAAGTGGTTACCCTAAATTAGGTTAATTTAATTAAATTAATTAAAAGTTAATTAAGTGGTTACCCTAAATTAACCTAAATTATAATTTAGTGTAAAGTTGAACTACATTAAAAGTTAATTAAAATATTAGAGAGTCCATGGGTTTTGAACCCAAGACCACCCACCAAGAGAAGTGCCTTGAGAAGAGCACTAACACCAACGCACCCTCATGAGTCTTTACAAATAAACTCATATACTTAAATAGATTGAGGGTAACAGAGTTGCGCCAAGGAGAGTAGCTGCAGGGATTTCAATGGCAACGAGTGCATCATCTCGTTCATCGCCAATGACGCATACAGGTCCACAACCATCTCAGGGAACAACTAGTAGGGGTAGGGGTTCCGGGGGAAGGAACTCATTTCAAAGACAGTCGCGGAACCGTGCGCAGGTTCTATCCCATGTTACCTGTTGGGGATGTGGACGACGCCGTTACCAGCGTGACTGCCCAGAGTTACAATCAGGATTGTGCATAGAGAAGGAAAGGCCCTGATGGGAAGAGCAAGTGGGAGCCATATGATTTACACAACGGTTAATAATTGCCAGGAAGAACATCAATCCACAGTGGTGGAATCATCAGGTGCGCTAAATCATATCAATGATAAGATTTTGTTTGATTCTGGTGCGACATATAGTTTCATTTCACCATATGCATTAGAAAAGAGTGGGTTGGTAGCCTACGAGCACGATGACTTTAAACAAGTCGAGATGGCTTTGGGGAAAAAATAAGCGGTAGGACCTAGTGTTGATGATGGTATAGTAGACCTGGGAGTGTGTACTACCAGGTTGAAGGTATGCGTCACTTATTTCGGGGTGTATGGCCTAATAATTGGAATGGATTGGTTAGTGGCTCACTGAGCCATGGTAGATTGTTTTTCATAAGAGGGTGCTTGTGTCGATGCCAGAGGAAGACCAGTAGAGATCCAGGGTGTACAAAGAAAAGTGTCGTTACGCTTTATATCAACTATGAAGGTTAAGCGATGCTTGAGGAAAGGGTGTCGATTGTATGTAGTGGAAGTAGTGAATGAAAGGAAGGGACCCTCATTGGATCAATACCCAGTATTGTCAGAATTTCAGGATGTTTTTCCGAACGAGTTACCAGGGTTACCTCCTAAGAGGGAGCTTGATTTTACTATTGAGCTAAAACGTAGTGCAGAACCAATCTCCAAGACTCCGTATCGGATGACAGCGTCGGAACTTTGTGAATTGAAAATGCAGTTGAAAAGTTACTAGACTTAAGGATAATAAGGCCCAGTGTCTCACCTTGGAGGCGTATCTGTAATTTTCGTAAAGAAGAAGGATGGATCCTTACGACTATGTATAGACTACAGGGACTTGAACCATGCTACAGTGAAAAATAGGTACCTGATGCCACAAATAGATGACCTTTTCGATCAGATGAAAGGAGCAGTGGTATTCTCAAAGATCGATTTGCGATCAGGGTATCATCAGTTATGGATTAAGGAAGGCGATATCCCAAAAACTGCCTTTTGAACTCAGTTGGGACATTACGAGTTTGTCGTGGTACCTTTCGGATTGACCAATGCGCCATCAGTATTCATGATCCTCATGAACGACATATTCCAGAAGTATTTAGACTGTTTTGTACAAGTCTTTCTAGATGACATCCTCATCTATTCCAAGAATGAAAGAGAACATGAGCAACACTTGCGAGTAGTTTTGTCCTACCTTAGAGAGAACAAATTGTATGGGAAGTTGTCGAAGTGTTCCTTCTTTCGAAAAGAGATCCACTATTTAGGTCATATCATTTTCGGCGAAGGAATCTCTGTGGACCCAGAAAAGGTAAAGGCCATTATGGAGTGGCCAGTGCCGAAAAATGCCCACGAGGTGAGAAGCTTCATGGGGCTAGCAGGTTATTACCGGAGATTTGTGGAAGGATTCTCAAAAATAGCGAAACCCATCACCACTTTGAAACGTAAGGGGGTCAGGTATGAGTGGATAGAAGAATGTGATAGTGCATTCATTGAGCCTAAGAGGTTACTAACCAGTGTGCTAATTCTACGAGTGTCGGATATGGAAAAGGACTTCATGGTTTGCACCGATTCCTTGAAGAAAGGGTTGGGGGCCATGCTAATGCAGGATGGAGTGATTTTATGAGTGAGTATGATTTTGTATTTTGTACATCAAGGGAAAGGAAAATGTGGTCGCAGATGCCTTGAGTAGGAGACCACGTATCTTCTCATTGGTAACCTTAAAGGCCAATCTGAGGGAACATGTGTTGACACAACTCCAACGAGACAGTTTGTATTTAAAGGTTACTTCAAACATCCAGAGCAGGAGGCAGTTAGACCCAATGTATAAAGGATATAGTCTGGAAACAAATGAACTGATAAGATATCGAGGAAGGATGTACATCCCTGAGAATGGGGATATTTGAAGCATCATACTGAAGGAAGCCCATAGAGCAGTTTATTGTGTGCATCCGGGTGTGAAGAAGATGTACGCATATATGAGGAAGATCTTCTTCTAGGTAGGCATGAAGCACGATGTAGTCCATTTCGTCGCCAAATGCCTAGAGTGTCAACAAGTGAAAGCCGACCACCATCACCCGACAGGCTTTCTACAACCACATGATGTTCCTATGTCCAAGTGAGAAGTCATTTCTAGGGATTTTGTTTTGGGGTTGCCGCTCACATCCCATAGACACAATGCCATTCTTGTGATAGTTGATAAGTTAACCAAGAGTGCTCATTTTATTCAGGTTAGAGACACTTACGATGTCACTGATGTGCCACGTGTGTTTGTAAGTGAGGTTATGCATTTGCACAGGATACCTAAGAAGAGCATTTCATATAGGGACTCCAGATTCACTTCTGGGTTTTGGACAAGTTTACAGTCACCGTTGGGAACTCAATTGAACTTAAGCACAACTTATCATCCTAAAACACATGGGAAAATTGAGAGAGTAAATCAGGTCATGGAAGACATGCTTAGGATGTATGTAATGGATAATCGAACCCAGTGTAAGAAGTACCTACCTTTTGTAGAATTTGCCTACAATAACAGTTTCCATAGCTCCAACGGAATGCCACCCTACGAAGCTTTGTATGGAAGGCCATGCAGAATGCCATTGAGTTGGGATAGACTAGAAGACCGAGTAATAGTTGGGCCAAAATTGATTCAAGAGATGGAAGAACAGGTGATTCAGATTAGGTAGAGAGTAAAGGAAGCATGGAATAGGCAGAAAAGTTATGCAGATGCACACCGGACCGACCGAAGTTATGAAGTGGGAGACCATGTTTTCATTTGTATCAGGCCTAATAAGAGTACCATACGGTTCGGGAAGGGGACAAAGTTGTCACCTCAATTTATAGGACCATTCAGGATCCAAGAGAAAATTGGACCCGTTGCATATCGTCTCGTACTGCCACCCCACTTGCATAAAACTCATAATGTATTTCATGTACCTATTTTACGTCATTATGTTGTTGATCAATCACATAAACTAAATTGGAAGGAATTGCAGGTATCGAACGTGGGAACCCTCACGGTAGAACCGTTATGCATATTGGACCGTAGAGTCTGACAGCTCAGGAACCGTCTAGTAGATCAAGCTAAGGTCCAGTGGGACAAGTATAGTCCAGGATCAGCTACTTGGGAAGATGCTGAGACATTACGACGAGACTATCCCTCACTATTTTGACCACCTTGAGAACATGTTTCTCGAAGGTGGGGTGTATGTAACACCACCTTTTGACTTAGACAGCCAGGATTACTCGAGACCTATATACTTTATTTTCTAGTCACAGTGAAACTATTAAATGATACACTTAAACTTTAAAATGTATGAACTTTTATGAATGTTTAAATGTTATTGACAATGACGTATATAATGGGATCTTCTATGTGAATGTAATTTTTATGAATGTTTAAATGTTATTATTGATGATGTATGTAATGCGATCTACTATGTGAATGTAAATTGTATGAATGATTAAATGTTTTTCATGATGATTCATATGATGAGACATATTGTGAGAATGTGAATTTTATAAAGGATAAATGCTATTAGAATGATGTTGGATATGATGCAATCTATTTTGGTAAATGATAATCTTATGAATGGGTGTCAAAATTGAATTATGGGATATTATGAGATCTATTTATGACTGTAAAACTTTGATGTTAATTTATCAGTACAGGGATACCAAATTGAAATGATGATAGTATGCAATTACATGATGATAATGCATAGAAATGTATGAGTTTATTTTACAGACTAATCTACAAGTTATGGGCTATGAAATAGCCAAGGGATAATGATGATGAAAGTGGATATCAGGACCACTAATCGAGAAACATTATGGTATGAATATTGTATGTGAAATTATGTTGGATTAGATGCATTTCTATGATATGTGGACCAGTGCAGGATTTCAGGTGAAGAGACTGCCCAAAACTGAATAAACGATGACAAAACCCCCAGCAACACGGTGCCACTGTGTATTCCATTGTAGGGTGTGGACCCTAGTCCTCATAGGAGGGGTGGAGGCATTTCCCACCGTGTATCCTCCATTGTAGGGTGTGGACCCTAGTCTTGTTAGGAGGGGTGGATGCATTTCCCACCGTGTATCCTCTGAAACCTGAAGTCATGGGAGGACGGTGATATCTCACGCTCCCCAAGACAGGTGATGATGACTATCAGTTGCCTGTTGGGGAAGCTTGATTGAGATAGTGACACTTCCACTTACAGGTTCTATTTGGAGTTAGGTCAATACAGTTGATTCTCCAAGATAGTCCAGCAGAGGAAGGATAGGAATGGATATGGAAGTAGGTTAGGAAGGAAGGATGAGTAGAAATAGTTGAGAGAGTATGGAGATTTGTCAGATGGTGGAGTTTAATGTTTTACCTTAAAAAAATAAAAGAGAAATGTGTATATATGAATATTCATAATTACGTAACTAAACCATAGTTGTCTAAATAAAAATTTTGAACGAGATAATAGCAATTAAAGAATTTCTCAAACAATTGATTGGTTGTTGTCTTTTATAAAAGACTAGTCTTGCTGATTGGATTGGATGCCTGCATAAATTACTAAAGGATGTTAGTTTTGATTATTAGTACATGCACAAGACTTGTATGTACTAGCTACACATACATTTCTTGTACATATGCACTAGTATGTATGATTTTTCTTGACTTACTTACTCATAGTGTTGGTGAATTGTTATGAATGTGTGAACCATGTTTCTTTTCCTTTGTACCATAAGAAACCTTAACTTGAGGACGAAGTTTCCTAAAGGGTGGGTGTATGCATCGACCCTGCTTAAATAAATGTATAGGATTATTAATTATAATTAATTGATAATCTGATTATCCTAAGATGTTAGATAAACAATAATTATTTCTTATATAATATTAACTAATTAATTATCATTAATTATTTGTTCATAACTGTCAATGATTAAGTAATTATTAATCGACTCTTTAATTATGTGAGTAAAGAATTAATGGGCTTAATAATTTAATTTATTAAGACTTACGTATACAGGAGGGGATAGGACATTAAATGTAAGGATAAGATAAGATAAGATAATAAATACAAGGGGATAAGATAATAAATAAATGGATAAGGAAATTAATGAAAGGAAGAGTCGGTGAAGGGGGAATATGATGGGGAGAGCCATACGGTGGAAGGCATTCTTTTGGGAGGAGGATTTTTTATTTTTGGGAGGAATCATTTTGGAGGGGGACGAGAGAACTAGTTTCTTGGCTTGGTTTTTCTGGTTTTGTGGGAGAGTTTTGCAGACTGTGAGTATCATTGCAGGCGGCACCGGGTTGCTAGGGGTTTTGGGCATGGGCGCCAAGATTCTTTTCGGTTTCCTGAAGATAGAGAGTCGGACAGGCTGCTCCTAGATAGATGGGAGGATAGTTTGTTTGGGTAGTGTTCGTCAGTGCAATAGGCTAGGCAAGACAACAACAAGGCAACAAGAAAGGGACAACCATACCAACGGGAATTAGCATCAGAAGAAGGTATTTTATTGTGAATTGTTGAGTTATTTCCATGCTGTATATAGATTTTAACTTATGCAGAATATTTATGCTTATGATGTGAATGAATAATTTATGTATGCGAAGGCAACTATATGTTAATTGAATTAAAATTTGTATTTAATTCAGCTAGGTCCCTACAACATTTCCCTAACGAGGTAAGGTTATGGAGAGTTGGGTCTCGAGCTAGTTTCCATTGAGGATAACTTCTCTCGTCAGCTCATGCGAGCTCCCATAGAGGATTAAAAGAGAGACATGGGAGTAGAAGATTCAATCAAGTTATGGCTTGCAGAAGCCCTTACGCAACAGAGGAACACCATGTAGGAGATTTTTTCCCAAATTCTTCAACAATTTCTGAAAATAATAGGTTTTTCATCTTCAAGAAATCACTTTGAAGATGCTACCCCATTCAGGGTAAACATTAATTTTGATATTCCCATTTTTGAAGGTCAAATTGATGCAGATGCTTTGGAAAAATGGTTAAATTTTCTAGAAGGTTATTTATCTGTTCATATTTTTTTTGATAGAGAAAATATCATGTTTGCACTTCTTAAGGCTCTCTCCCATGTAAAACATTGGTGGGAATATTACTGGGAGAAAAGTTCCACAATGGAGTTTGTAATATTTGGGGTTGATACTCCTTGGGATTTTTTTTATGGATGTGGTCAAGGAGCAATATAACCCTGAGGAAAATTATGATGACAACTACATGAGATGGATCATGCCACATCAAAAGCGGGATCAAATACTGTCGAAGTTCACAAATACCTTCCATACCTTATGCACCAAGATGGTTGTTAAATACTCTAATAGATATATGGTTCTAAAATATCTTCGGGCTTTACATAGGTAGATCTAGACCGAAATAGAATTTTTGGACATCTCATCACTAGGAGTTTCTTATACATATGCTATCAAAATAGAGAAAAAATTTAAGCAGCAGAACAAGAGGGAATTCGGGTCTGCAAATCCATAAGAAAAAAAGTATGGTAAAGGCATCCCTAACTCACAGAGCATTCAACCTCAAGAAAACCAATCCAATCCATAGGAAAAGAAGCGTAATGAGAAGATAGAGAAGAACATTTGGAAGTGGTGCAAATTCCAAAAAATCCCTTGGAACAAAAACGATGAATGTCTCTCAAAACAGTCATTGGTGGCTGAGCTCAAAGAAACCAAGTCGAACCCCAACTCGAACTTTGATTTAGACACTAATAAAAGGAGACAGATAATTGATTCAAAACCCACTGCCATTGTTGCGACTCCAGCAATCCAACCAAAAGAACCAGAGGAACCCCTCTTCCATTCATAGATTCAGGGGACGGTAACCTCGTTGTATTTCATTGTTGATAGAGGAAGCTAGAAGAACCTCACCTCAGTAGAGGTCATTAAGGAGTTGGATTTCATGACAAGTCCACACCCTCAACCATACAACATCAAATGGCTCCGCCAAGGATAAGATATTCATGCTAGCTAGTAGTGCCTCTTATCATACGTCATCAATCCCTTCAAGGATGAGGTACTATGTGATATATCCCCACTGGAGGTAGACATAGTTTCGACTACTATACTAACAAAAAAGCGCCACAAAATAATCTCTCATACCGCAGATTTTATCCTCTTGACCACCTGGTTAGAAGAGAAGGACACTAAAACCACTGTAGCCTCACCCCAAGAACCTTATATACAACAAAATAAGATCAACAAGATTGTATAAGAGCACCAATTTATTCCAACTGCAACTATGGGGGTGCCTCCACACTGCCCAGTCAAATCAAGTTATGATAAATCCCTTCATGTTATTCATGCTGCATATTCACTGATGTAGACCTCGGACACTCAGACATACCATAGAGTGAGATTGGTTCATAAGAACCTTCAATAATCTAAGAAACTCACTAAAGTTGATATTCAGCAAACGCATCCCATCTCCCACGAGAACTCAATGCAATGGAGACCATGTTTTTCTAATGTGGGAGGACTTAATGAGGAGGATATCGGTGGCCACCCACCTATTCCAACTAGCTCAAAACATTTTTTGACAATTTACTATTTTTAACAGTTTTTTGGGTCCTAAAATTATGGGGCCATTTGGAGAGTCTAAAAAACATTTTTTTCGAAATAGGGAACCTAAATTATCTTCAAAGGTGTGATTAAGCCTATGAAATGAATCTCCTCATCAAGACCTTTCCAATGAGATATTGTGTACCCCAAACATAGATCGTATGCAAAAGTTGCAAAAGTTACGACCCTCAGAAGTTGATGTACTAACTCAGCCTAATGGGGCCCACATTACTTTTAGTGCTTCATCTCTTAGGGTTAGGTTTTTGGATGTCTATGGTTTTGGAATTCATATTTATTGTAATAAAATGATTTCATAGCCTCATGGTAATCATCTTCTTGTGAATGAGCGTATCGATCACATCTCTTCTCAGAGATAAGCTACTACCATTCTAGTGGTTGATTCACTGTGTAATTTTATAGTTTCTATACATTCTCTCATTAATAAAAATTGTGCATTACTGTATCTGTGTGTTTATTGAAAAATTTCTTTGTATCTAGCCATATATATGTATATTTTATTTTTATATATTTTCCTTCATTTCATTTTAAAAAATAAAAGGATTGACATTGAAGAAAGCTACTATTAATATTTGGAAGCAAGAGAGGTAGGCTATGAAATTTACTGCAATATCTCAAGTTAAAGATTTGAATTGTCTACAATTTCAACCTCCCATTTCATATGATCCGTATGGAATAACTATTTGGTGCGACTATAAGAAAAGTAGGATAAGATAGATTGAGATTTATCACAATGCAAATTATTTGCAATTTACTACATTCTTATTATTCACATTTTTCATAACCCAACATTGTTACTTTATTTCTATTCAATTTATTCGTCATGTAACTCTTCAATTATACTTTTGAATAATACTCTCTATGTTCTCAACAAACTTAGAAAACTGAGTAAATTTGAAATTCATATGAGACATGTATATACATAGTTTTGATCATCTACAAGTTATGTCACTACATTGAAGAAGATAGATTGGCATTGATCATTCTTGATAATACTCTCTATAATTTCAAGCAACTCAGGAATTTGACTAAATTTGAAATTATAAGACTAATCTTATACATATAGATATATATATGATGTTGATCATATATAGATTGTGTCACTATATCATTATCCGTAATACTCTCTCTACTTTCAACCAATTGAAGAACGTGGGTAAATTTCAAATGACTAGATTAATCATAAGCATATACATATACATAATTTTGATCATCTATAAACTTTATGTGAATTCCCACTAGTGAAACCATCATAGATCCATCTTAAACCAAGATATATCAAACACCAAGAAGGATCAAATCTCTTCGAGGTGCTAACATTTCCTCATGTTTTACACTCTAAATTAGGTATCCACCTCTAACTATTTGATCCTTCTCAACACTTAATAGATTTAAGTTTAAAATAAATACAAGTTAATTTAGATAAAACATAAAATACATTATATAATAATTAAGTAAATTATAAAAACTAAAATTATTATAATAATGACTTAATTTTAATATCAACAAAGATACATAGGTTTCATTTCTAATCATGGAAAATATTATGTAGAAAACCATGCATTATTTCACTAAAATTTGTACTTTAATGTGCACAATGAGTGATTCTATGATGAATACAAACACCATTATAGCTCATTATACATCTCTCACATTGGATTCATGAATGAGAACACCTAAGTGAATTCTTTAATGTGATAATAATAAATAATAATTTCAAGTTATAAGTATTTTTTCAATAACTTTCACGATCATTAGTAATATTTATTTGTCTGTAGCAGGTTTCTGAACACTATAGTAGTAAATACATTCATTAAATAATGATTTTCTTGTATGTATATTGTTTCCAATGCTCCAATATCATCTCAAACGTAGTATCTAGGTTTCTGAACACTATATTAGTAAATACATTCATTAAATAATGATTTTCTTGTATGTATATTGTTTCCAATGCTCCAATATCATCTCAAACGTAGTATCTATGATTGATTCTCTTGAAGAAGTCGGTTAGTGGTTGTCTAATGGAATAGTAAGTGGATTACCCATTAAATCTCATTATTGATACATGTTGATCTAGTCCTATCTTAATTTTCAATAATATTTTAGATGTTCCAAAATCCCAATCATAGATTGAACATTTTGAATGAAAATATTTTATATATAACTATAAACATATACAACTATTAAAACATTTCAAAAAATGTGTTACAAATAGAGGAATGAGTTTCAATTCAAAGGAATGAGTTTCCATTGAGATTGTAAATATTTACAAAAATTTACTATGCTAGAGTTAAAAAGAACAAAGGAGTAGATTATCATGTTTGAAGAACAATAGTAGCTAATAATCAACCGCAATCTCTATCGTATTACATGGATGGGTTAACTTTTTTATTGTATATTGCAAGAAACGAGCATGGAAGATCCTTATAATGAGCATGGAAGATCCTTATAGAGAGGTTCCTATTATTTAAAATGAATGTTGGAAATCAATATTGAAATTAATTGGAATTGGATATTCATATTAATTAGAATTAATTATTAATATTAATATTAATTCATTTTTAAAGAGTTTGAATATATATATATATATATTTTAAATTAATAAGTTTGTTTTATAATAGTGCCATAATAACCCTTAACATAGATGGATTTTTTTATTTTAGTATTAAGGAGTTCCTTAACAACACACTCCGTCACGTCCTATACTTCGGGGACAAATTATTTTGTATTTTAAATAAAATATAATTTTAAGATAACTATTCTACTCTACCATAAACATGAAAAATTCAACTATGATATGAAAACTATGCTCATTTAAGTGGATCAAGAAAAAGAAAAATCACCAGAACCTATAATCAAATAAATTGTCACCACCATTTTTCAAAGAACAATGAATTAGAGTTTGAAGGGTTCACTCCACAACAATGAAAATGACAATTAAATACTCATTTATTAAATTCTAATGAAAACAATGTTTATAAAGAAAAGAAACAAGTTTCAAATGCATGGTAAATTTGTTCCAAAAGAGAGAAAGAACCACACTATGTCTATAGAAATTCTATTTCAATAACTAAAACAGCTCAAATTGAATAGTAAGTGGAAAGTAAACATTTGTATAGCATGCAACACTAAGAAAAATAAGAAAAATAAGTATGAATGACAATTAAATATCAATTATCATGAAATTACAATTAAATATCAGTTTCTAATTAAATTGATGTTCATAAACCATAATGACAAATTTCTAATCTAAGGTAAATTTGTTCGAGAAGAAAGCAAGAACCACCCCATCTCTACCCAAATACTATTTTAATAACTAAAACAACTGAAATTAAACTACATGAAGAAAACAAACATATTGTGCAACATAGAACACTTAACAAAAAATATCAATTATCATTATTATCCAATATCAATTATCATGAAAACTGAAATTAAATATAAATTTATAACTGAATTAGAATTTATAAATAAAAATAACAAATTGTCAATCTAAGATAAATTTGTTCCAAAAGAGGTAAGAACTACATCATGTCTATCCAAATGCTATTTCATTAAATTAAACATCCAAATTGAACAATAAATTAAAACAATCCAAATTTAACAATAAATTGACAAAATATATATTTTGTAATATACAACCCTTATAGTGTGGGTATTCATGATATTCAAAGAGAATTGATAAAAACTATATAGAAAATTTTGAAAAATCCATTCTTAACTTTATTATAAATAAATATAATAATATTAAAATATTATCCAAATTTGATATTCTCTATCAAATAATTTGTCCTTCTCATTGATGTCATATATCCCTTTATACTTGGAAATAATGGAGAAAACACCAATTGTAAGCGTCAGTTGTAAGCACCAGTTATAAGCTTCAGTTGTGAGAGTTAGTTGTAGGCGTGTTAAGAGTCAGTTCTTAGTTAAGAGTCTAGTTGTATTTGGTTTTCATGTAACCGACTCAGTAGGGTCTTTTCCTATATACGTATGTAATCCGTCTTCATTGAATAATACAAAAGTGAGCATAGCTTCGTTCTGTGTTTGTTTCACATATTTTATCTTGGTATCAGAGCCACGGGGAGAGGGCCTATATAGCGTGCAAAAACGTTTTTGGAGGACGAGTTGTGAAGGTTATATTCTTTTTGCATGCGTGGAGGTTTTATTGATAAATTGTGAAGGCACAATGTGGATAGCGTGGATAGCATGGATAGCATGAAAAACGTGAGAAAGGAATCGACTGTAGCGTGAGCATACCTCCTTGTTGGAAAGCGTATGAATCATCCAAGAGTTGGTTTAGTTGAAGATGGTCATGATCAAATAGTGGAGTTTTTCCATGAAGATCTACCATTTCACGATTTGTGTGAGTTTAATTTGAGTTTAATTCAAAATTGGTATACACGGTTGAGCTACAAATCGTGAAGATCTATTTTTATGTGAAGTTTGCATGGTGAGTGAGAGTGAAGTTTGCATGCATAAGTGATTTTTATTTTTGGAGAATTTAAAAATAAGAAGTGCCACAACTTCTCTTATACATGCAAATAAGAAAAGGGAGTTATTCATTTTTTTTATTATAATTAAAGTGGATGCATGCATGTGTATTAAAACAAAATAGGGAAGTTTCTTTTGAGGAAATTTTTATATATATATAAAGTTATAAGTCCTTTAAATAGTGAAGTGGCTATTTAAAAAGTAGATATTTTGGATATTAAGGTGCATGCATGTATGATTTAAGCTGAGAAAAGAGGTAGATTTGGATCAGTGGATCCAAAGGTAGAGCGACGGACTGCTCAACATTTGACAAACAATTTCATATCACTGACTTGCAGAGATGGTGAATCGTCTAGCGGAGACCTACCTCAATGAAGCCAGCAAGCTAGATGGCTCGAATTTCATTCAATGGAAATTCAAGATGCAGACGCTCATGGTGGGCTATGGTGTCTCAAACATTGCGAGGGGAACTAAATTGAAACCTGATGCGGCTGCAGGTGAGACAACAACATAGATCAGTATTGTTTCACATGTCAGTTAAAGATAACATAATTCCACATATTAGAGATGCTACAACTTCTGCTGCAACATGGAAAGCTCTTAAAGCATTGTATGCAACTAACAACACAAATCACATTTTGTTTCTGAAAACTAAATTTCTAGGCATTAAGATGGATGGAAATGAATCTGTTAGTTCATTTTTGGGTCGCATTAAAGAGATGAAAGACAAGATAGTAAATATAGGGGAAACTGTTTCCAACAATGATCTAGTGACTATTACCTTAAATGGTATGCTAGAATATTATCATATATTCATAACAGGTCTCGCAGCAAGGGAGAAACCTCCTACGTTTGAAGAACTAACATGCATTTTGCTGCAAGAGGAAGAGAGGCGTGGGAATCTAAAGCCTCAAAGTAAATATTTGGCACCGTGGTCAAATAATAGATCTGTGAGAGGGAGATGAGGAGTAAGAGGCAGAGGATGCAGTTCATGGCAGAGAGGGGGTTCATGGCAGAGAGGCATTTCATTGCAGAGAAGACAATCTCCAAATCAAGGTATGCAATCTGATAGGAATGAGTCAAAGAGTTGTTTTTATTGTGGTCGACCTGGACATATGGTTAAATATTGCCATAAGAAGAAAAATGATGAGGCTAGGAATAAATCTAGAACACATTCAGGTCATTATGTAGAAAAATCTTCAAATCAAGATCTCATATTATTTATTGCTAGTCATGATATTGATGAACCCCCGAATTTTGACTCACGGGATCTTAGGTTGTTTGTGTCTAACACTTCTTTATCTACTGAAATGGATGATTCTGATGCCTGGTTTGTGGATTTCATAGCATTAGTACATATGACTTGTAATAAAAATTGGTATGCTAATTTTAAAGAAACACAGAATGGTGCCAGCATATATCTTGGAGATGAACGCGCTCATCATATCAAGGGATATGGAGACATTCCTTTGACATTGTCGAATGATACTATTCGTTACATTCGAAATGTGGTGCATGTGCCAGGAATAAAGAAAAATTTGATCTCTGTGTCCACCATTACAGATCAGAACTTGAAGGTTGAATGCTTCAAGAATTATTGCATAGTGAAGGATCTACTGGACCACTTCTAAACTGTTGGAACCGGAGTCAGAGCAGGAGGTCTATACAAACTTGATATTACCTGCAAATCACATCATGCACTGACTTCTAAAACTATGCCAACATATATTCTTTGGCATCAAAGGTATGGACACATCAATCATCCTAATTTATTGTTATTATAGAAAAATAATATGGTTGAAGGACTTCCCATGTTGAAGAATGAGAAGGTTGGTTGTGATGGATGTGCATTAGGAATGATGCACAGAGATGAATTCCCCTCTAATCCTGATAAGAAAAAGAGAGATGTGTTAGATCTTGGGCATAGTGATGTTTGTGGGCCTATGTAAACTAGGTCTTTAGGAGGTGCATTTTATTTCCTATTATTTATTGATGATTGCATGAGATACACATGGGTTTACTTCCTTAGATGAAAAAGTGATGTTTTCGAGTACTTTAAGGAATTCAGAACCATGGTGGAAAAGCAGACAAGAAAATCCATCAAAATCCTTCGTTCAGATCAAGGGGGAGAGTATAAATCAGGGGACTTCAACAAATATTGCAAAGATAATGGAATAGTACAATAGTTTATAGTGCCTCACACTCCACAACAAAATGGAGTTGTTGAAAGGAAAAACAAAACTATGGTAGAGTGTGAACGCAGTATGATGAAAGGTAAGAATCTCTCAAATGCATGTTGGGTTGAAGCCATAAATACCACAGTTTATTTAAAGAATAGAAGTCCAACAAGGTGTCTTGATAATGTTACTCCTTTCAAAGCCTTGAATGGTTCCAAACCTGCAGTTCATAATTTGAAAGTATTTCGGTGTAAGGTTTTTTCTCATATTCCAAAGGAGAATAGGAGGAAATTGGATGCTAAAGCCATTAAATGTATTTTCATTGGGTACTTCTCTGAATTTAAAGCATACAAATTGTTTGATCCTACTACTCACAAAGTATTTGCAAGTAGAGATGTAATTTTCCATGAGGAGGAAGCAGGAAATCATGACAACAACAATCATGAGGAATGGTAGAGACTTCTTGATGAAGGAGTTAAAGAAGAGCAGTAGCAACAACAACACACACAACAACAACCATCCCTGCAGGGACAGTGGCCATCCCTACAGTGACCACAACAACAACAACAAGAAGGACTTAGTCATATAGACAATTCAAGCAGTCACAGTTCACCTAGAGGTGAAGAGAGATCTTCACAAAGTGGGGAGGAAGATAATCAGTTGAGAAGATCTTCAAGACAGATTCGGCTTCCTGAGAGGTATAAAGACTATGCCCTAATGAGTAGAATTTCAAATGTCATAGAACCCATGAGTTTTGATGAAGCTAATGAACATGATGAATGGTGAAATGCAATGGAGTAAGAATATGAATCTATAATGAAAAACAATACTTGGGAATTGACTGAATTGCCTAAACATAAGAAGCCCATTGGATGCAAATGGATATACAAAACCAAGTTTAAATCAGATGGTAGTATAGATACGTATAAGGCTAGACTGGTGGCAAAGGGGTATTCACAAACAGAAGGTATTGATTATGCTGAAACTTTTGCACCAATAGCTAAATTGAATACTATCAGAATGTTAATTGCTTTAGCTACAAAGTACCATTGGAAGATGCATCAGTTAGATGTTAAATATGCATTTTGGAATGGTGAATTAAAGGAAGAGGTTTACCTTACTCAACCTGAAGGGTTTGTTGAAAAGGGGAAAGAACACTTAGTGTGTAAGTTAAAGAAAGCGTTGTATGGACTAAAACAGGCACCTAGGTCATGGTATGAGAAGACAAACTCTTTCTTTCTTCAACAGGGTTTTATGAGGAGAAAAAGTGGTCCAAATATGTATACTAAATTTGATGAACATGGGTATATAGTATTGATTTCATTATATGTTGATGATTTAATAATTACAGGAAATGTAGAGAAGTTAATTGATGAAATCAAGGAGCAGTTATCAAAGGTATTTGAAATGAAAGATCTTGGCAAGTTACATTACTGCCTAGGTCTTGAAGTTTGGAGAAATGTAGGCCAAACTTTTGTTTGTCAGAGTAATTATATCAGAGAAATACTTAAGAGATTTAAAATGGATCAGTGTAAGTCTTCTACTGTTCCCATGCAGCAGAATGTGAAACTTTCTTGTGATGATGGTTCGAAGGAGGTGAATGACACTGTTTATAGACAGATGGTGGGTAGTCTGAATTATCTCACCACAACGAGACCTGATATTTCATATTATATGAGTGTGTTAAGTGAGTTCATGGCAAAACCTCATGAAAGCCATTGGAATGCAACAAAGGAAGAACTCAGGTATCTAAAAGGTACACTTCATTATGGTATTAAATATACTGATTCATCTGATGTTGAGTTGACAGGTTATTAAGATTCTGATTGGGTTGACAATCTGGATGATCGAAGATCAACCACTGGATATGCGTTCAACATTAGATCCGGGGTTGCTTCATGGAGCAGTAAAAAGAAGCCTACTATATCTTTGTCTTCTACTGAAGCAGAATATAAAGCCTTGTGTGCAACAACTTGTGAACTTGTTTGGTTAAGAAGACGTCTTCAAGATGTTGGAGAAGAACGAAAGGAACCTACGATGATTAGATGTGATAATCAAAGTTCAATCAATATTGTGAAGAATCCGATTTTTCATGAAAGGACAAAGGATATTGAAGCTCAGTATCATTTTGTTCAAGAAAAGTTGCAGTCAAATGAAATAACTCTTGTGTATTGTAATACTAGTGAAAATGTTGTTGATATTTTCATTAAGCCTCTTGGAAAGATTAAGTTTGAACTGTTAGGGAGATGTTAGGTGTAGAATTCAATCCATTCTCCATTAAGGGGGGGCCATTGAAATAATGGAGAAAGCGCCAGTTGTAAGTGCCATTTGTAAGCACCAATTATAAGCTTCAGTTGTGAGAGTCAGTTGTAGGCGTGTTAAGAGTCAGTTCTTAGTTAAGATTCTAGTTGTCTTTGGTTTGCATGTAACCGACTCGGTAGAGTCTTTTCATATATAACAATGTAATCCATCTTCATTGAATAATACATAAGTGAGCATAGCTTCATCGTGTATTTGTTTCGCATATTTTATCTTTTATGTCCTCCAATGTTACAATCAGCGAGCGAAAGGTTTTTGAACTTATCAGATACATTAATCATATGCATTTTTGTCCTTCTCATTGATCTCATATATCCCTTTATGTCCTCCATTGTTACAATCACTGAGCGAAAGGTTTTTGAACTTATCAGATACATTGAGCATAAGCATTTTGATTTGCATTTACATCAATTACAACGAACAATATGCCCACATCAAGAAGCACAAGACTCTAGCCAGGTTATCATTCACATCTATCAATCAGAGCGTGCAATGATCCCTTCATCAGGAATCATGTCTTCACATAGCGATAGGCATGACAATAAGCATGGTGCAGCATAACATATCTAGACCTTTAACCCAAGAAAAATCTCACGCGCTAGGAGACCGAATTAGCTATCAATAAATACACGAAGATTATAACCAAGCACCCAATCAACAAGTCAACAAGATGCAAGGTGACATCATTCAAATTTAGATTGCACAACTAACCGAAGGATTTCTTGTTTTCCTACAAGGGAATCATATGTGGTGTAACAACTATGACTAACCATAATTTACAATTCAACTTAAGTCACCAGGCACATAGTAACCAAATAATTGTCAAACTATTAATCAATTTAGCTAATAAAACTATTAAACCTTCAACCATTAATATTGCTCAAGCCATTAAACTATTACACAAATAAACCATAAACCATTAGTTGTTCAACCATTATGACTAAGTGCAAATGAGTGAACTATCCCTCTGATGAAACATTAATAAAAGTAACTATGGATAACACATTAACGAAATTAATATGTGATAACACATGCAATAACATTAATAAAAGTAAACCATTATGACAGTTGCAACCTAAATAATTTCTAAACTATTGTAATATTAAGTTAGTGAGTGATACCACACTGTTCATAATAATACGTTAATTGTAAAAAAAAAAAACTTATCTAAATGGTTTAACCACAATAGTGGGTCGAGTGCCTTAATTCAGCTACGGAGGCCATAGCATAAAACATTCATAATTTAATTCATCGTGTCACAGAGACGGGTGTTGCACAGTTGGAAACCATGAATGGAGAAGTCCTCAGAGGAATGATGAATGTAAGTTGGTTGAAACTCTACAGAGACGGTCGACACTCTGCACAGTAATATGAGTTGTGCCATAATGCATGTATTATAGCAGTTATACTATAGTAGAAAGGAAAAACACAGAAAAAACAAACAAAAAAGAGAAAAGAGAAGA
Organism: Picea engelmannii; assembly: GCA_009831015.1. NCBI lineage: Eukaryota > Viridiplantae > Streptophyta > Pinopsida > Pinales > Pinaceae > Picea > Picea engelmannii. Next base: position 232,543 of record ML783136.1, on the reverse strand, counting down.
AAATCAAATAAAAAACAGATAAAGAAAAAACAAAAAGATTACCGAGTACAAAGGTATTAAAAATTGCACAGAAGGCATGGTTATCACACATCAGAATACAACTACACAAATTTAGAAGACAATAAATATAGGAGAAAGACTGCAAAACACATAGATGCAAGAACAAGAACCATTGCATAGTTTGGCAATCAAAACATCGTTAAAAATATTAAAGAACGAAAATGACAACTATGAAGTGAGAGTCATTAATATTATGGTAGCTGCGGGAGGTATTTACCTCCATGTGTAAACGTGACGAGAATAGGAGACTCCAGAAAGGAAGAGAAAACCCTAATGAGTTGGCTAATAACCCTAGAAATCTTGTCGGCTCAAGAAGATAATTTATGTTACGTTATTAGCCTCCAAAAGAAGAAGTCGACCAGAATTAATAATAATATACTGAACAGACATGTACCCAGAAGGAGAAGCAAATCTGGAAGAACCACTACAAATACAGGGTGCCAGTTCTCATAATTGCATAGTAGCAACTAGTCTGCACTGTAATTCCCAGTTTGGTGCGCACATGTGGAGGAGAGTTGTAGGTGCAGCGACTCCAACCAGTTTTTTTGTTTTGTCTTGGACTATCTCTTGGCTAGGGTTTGGACTATCTGATCAACTATTGTTGGTGCGCTATCCTTGGAGGAAGATGTGCTACACCTTTTTTGGATATGTACCGTAGGGTTTTCTTCTGGAGTAATTCTCAGTCAAGGTTAAGGTGCTTGGAGAGTGGCTTCGGCCTATGGTTGGGTGACAAGGGTATCGTCAATGGTAAAACGAGCACACAATATTCTATATTCTAACAGGTTATGGGCCCACGCATCCTTCATTCAGTCTAAATGCTGGAAGGAAACATGGCCGCTAGGATATTGAGCTCGCTTAAGACCTTCCTCTAGGATTACTAGCAGAAGTAGGTTGTAAGACACTATCGCTAGGGTTACTAGCAGGGGCAGTTGCAGAAACCCTAAACCTCTTGTTGAGGCACCTTAAGTGAATGGATTGACCTAATCTCTAGAGAGATCGGTGCGCTCTATCCTAGCACATCTCGTGACACTCTCAGCAAGCCAAGACGTGAAGTTTGAATTTCTGGTCAAAACTAGGGTTTGACCAAGTCAAGCAAGCCATGACTAAATCTATGAAGTATGAGAACAAGTTATATGGAGCCTCTAACTTCAAAGAATGGAAGACAAGGATTGACCTCATCCTTGCCAAGAATAAAGTGCTAGATATCATGAAAGGAAATATCATGAAGCCATAGTTTAAAGAAGGAAAAGAGAAGGAACCGCATAATGTTGAAGCTATGGATAAGTTCAAAGATGTTGACATCAATGCCATGAGTATCATAGTGGATTCTATAAAATACCACTTGATACCCTACATCTCCCATATTGACTCATCGAAGAAGATGTACGATGCCCTAAAAAATCTCTTCTTGGTCAGAAACATTGGACAAGTGATGAATCTGAAGAATGAGCTTTGTGACATGAATATGAATGATGATGATAGTATAAAATCATACTTTGTAAGGATATTCCAGCTAAGATATCAACTACAAGCTATTGAAGAGATCACCTTAAAGAAGGAATTGGTGAACATAGTACTCAATGGTCTTCCCAAGATGTGGGATGCATTTTCCGCAAGCATGAACACAAGGAAGGAGTATCTGACATTTGAAGAACTTTGGACTTGTTGTGCTCAAGAAGAATCAAGGATCAATGCAAAAGAAAAACCCCAGAGGAAGTACGATGATCAATCCTTCACAATAATATTCAAGAACTTCAGGAACAAAAGGAAGTTTGGCTCAAGGAGGAAGCCAAATCAAGAGAAAGACATTTCAGAATTACAATGCTTCAACTGTCGAAAGTATGGTCACTACAAGAATCATTGTCCCGAGATAAAGAAAAGGAAGGAGAAACAAAAAGCATCAATTTTCAAAGAAAAGGAACCTACAAAGAAGACTAAGAAGGATGGAAGAGACTTCTTCTTCTAAAGGTAACAAAACTCTTCTTATTTCTTTTATATATCTTGTTTGTATCGTCTTTGTACATATGTTGTATATCTATCTCTTGGAAGATAATTAGCTCCAAGAAGAACTATACCTATGGAAGAACAACAAGATAAGAATGGATATTATTAGATAATACACATGAAATAATGAAATAAAAATCATGTGGAATCTATTGCAAGATTAATCCGAATCAATCATCAAGAGACTTAGAAGAAGCAAAGACAGAAAGAAGTCAGCAATCGAGAGAAAATTGGAAAAAGACTTATAACGTTTTGTAGAAGACAACAAGACGAAAGCGTGGACTCTGTTAGACAAGAGAGTCAATTATATATTGCAGAAGACAATAAGGATGCATATGGAAGCGTGGAATCTGTTAGACAGAGGGAACCGATTATATGCACTCTTACATGAAGCAAGGGTTAGGAGGGAGTTAATCCTATGATCCATTGAAGATGATGAAGTATATATATCCATGGTAGTAACCATGAAAAACAGTATGTGTTTAGTTCAACCGCAGAAGAAGACTTCTTCGAAGAGAAACCTTAAAGTATTCTTGGTTATCCATCCAGATCCGTGATCCTATGATGAAAGGAAGAAATGAAATCTCTAGGGCATGGACTCTATAAGAAACTCCATGGACTCGATAACTAAATAAACACATGAATATTCCAAGAAAGAAAGAGAAGACAGAACAACCAATCATTGTATCAAGAATCATAAAATTGTCAACCTGATATAAACTCAATAAAATAAATGAAGCAAAGGTACTGAAAGTCATGATGACGAACAATGTATGGAAGAATTATGAATGATAGCATTGTGAATATCTAGAACTAGAGGTTATCCCAGATGGAGGGAGAAGAATATGATGATTACTTGTTCCAGTACACCAGACTTATCTCCACATGAGTCATTATATCATCTACAAAATCAATGAGTTGGATTTCTACATCATATGAATACAAAGATTGTTCTCCAGAGAAATTGAATAAAGAGCGTATGAAGAGCAATCTCAAGACTTTGAGGCATACCAAAAGGAGACCCTTTTATGCAGATAGAAGAATATAACTTAGTGGAAGAACCTCCAGTGCACAACATAAGAGTGGTGAAGATTCCCTATAACATCAAGATGATTACTGAGTAGATCAGATCTCATGATGACAGAAGAAGTGGCACATGGATATGTTCTAGTTTTCAAACTATGATATACTATATTGTTCAAGATCTACATGAATCCTTCACAGTGTTCCAGACTAAAGTACATTTGAAATCAAGTATTACATTATCCATGATGAAGTCCAGAAAGGAGAAAATGATCTCTCCAATACATATCTCCACAGATGAGCAGATAAGCAGACATTTTGGTAAATCTTCTATCCAAGATGAAAGAGTTTGCATACTCAAGATGGAGCTCGTGAAAACAACCTCCTCCTTATTGGAAAATGAATAAATGACTCTCCGGGTTAGGAGGGAGCACTGAAAACATTATTGAAGACATTCATTTTCAAGATTGAAAAATAGTCCATCTTGGACACATGCTTTCCTGTTCGGAAAGTGGATTAAGATATCTGACGGAAAATCACTTCCCATTGTGCATAACATGGGAAGTAATATGATTTCCGATGTATCATAGACAACGAATTCCCATTGTGGTTAACATGGGGAGTGGTCTAGGGCAGTCTCTCTTCTTGAGGGTTACTCAAAAAGACTGGCTCGCCTCACCAGACAATGATTTCTCATTGTGGTTAACATGAGGAATGGTCTTTTTTGGAGGTTGACGTAGGACAATATTTTCCTCTTGTGTTTAATAGAGGAAATGGTCCAAACAATCATTCCTTAGGTTTTATACATTCTCTCCAGGGTTCAATTTGATTAGTGTAGCAGGAATGGCCTAGGGTGGGGAATGGTCCAGGATCAACAATGAGGGACAAAGATTCCTTAGTGTTTATACATTCTCTCTAGGGTGCACTTTGATTAGTGTAGGAGGAATGGCCCGGGGTGGGGAATGGTCCAAGATCAACATTCCTTAGGGTCATACATTCTCTCCAGGGTGCACTTTGATTAGTGTAGGAAGAATGGCCCATGGTGGGGAATGGTCCAGGTTTAGAAGACAAGACAATTATTCTTCCTTGTTTGAGAAGAATAGTCAAGATATCTCATTTTTCTACTCCAAGGGTAGATATTCTTTCATATCTCATAGATGTGAGTGAAAGATTGGCCTAGATGATTCAGTTTATATCATAACATTGTTTCTGTGCAGGTTGTTATCAGATTTTTGATATGAAGACTGTATGACAGTAGATGAAGACTACTGTGGTGGATATGTTCCATTGTTCGTGACTATACATTGTTGATAAAGTACTTGTGTGTTACTTGGTGTGGTCGTGTACCACTGGATTATAGTTATGTACTACTATGGATAGACACAATCATGTTCTATTCTTATTCTAATTTCCTTGAAGACTATCAATATTTTATTGGAGATAATCATCATCCAGACGAATGATGAACAGAGATTTTCGAGACAAAAAATAGTTCAGAGCATTATAAGAATGAATCTTGTATCACTCTATGGTGTGAGTGACCGATCCAACATCATGTATGATTACTCATATGAAGTATGGTTTCGAGAGATGATGCAGTTGATGGTGATGGTGATGCTCATGATCTAGTCATGAGATAGTCTAAATGACTATGTTGATGCTACCGGGTAAATGGTATGTTTTTGTGCTCAAGAACATTACCTGTAATACCTCCCTAGACAGGAGGGAGTGTTAATATTATGGTAGCCGCAGGAGGTATTTATCTCCACATGTAAACCCGACAAGAATAGGAGACTTTGGAAAGTAAGAGAAAACCCTAATGAGTTGGCTAATAACCCTAGAAGTCTTGATGGCTCAAGAAGATAATTTATATTAGGTTATTAGCCTCCAAGAGAAGAAGTCGACCATAATTAATGATAATATACCAAACAGACATGCACCCAAAAGGAGAATTCGGCCCCAACAAATCTTGCATAACCATTATAAATACAGGGCGCCAGTTCTCATTTGGCACATCTCAGAATTGCAGAGCAACAACTGGTGCGCACTGCAGTTCCCAATTTGGTGCGCACATGTGGAGGAGAGTTGAAGGTGCAGCTACTCCAAGCAGTTTTTATGTTTTGGCTTAGACTATCTCTTGGCTAGGGTTGGGACTATATGATCAGCTATTGTTGGTGCACTATCCTTGGAGGAAGGTGCACTACACCTTGTTTAGCTATCTAGACTAGGGTTTCCTTCTGGAGTAATTCTCAGTCAAGTTTAAGGTGATCGAAGGGTGGCTTCGGCCTATATTTGGGTGACAAGGGTATCGTCAATGGTAAAACGAGCACACAATCTTCTATATTCTAACAAGAGTGACAGGTCATAAAGGTGTTGTATAATATTAAATGGTAAAAGTCACCAAAAATCACGACAGATTCGTAGTATGAGGGAAAACTCCCATAAGAGATTTAGTAATAAAGAAGAATTTATTTAACAACTCACCAACCATGGTGGTGGATTGGATAAGGTAGTTAAGGGAGGATGAGGCATGTACAGTTGGCACGAAGGCACACAAACAATAAGAATTCGTTAAGCGTAATTCATTGCTGCATAAAAGAGAGTTAAAAACAAAGCGAACTAGAGACCATTAGAGAGCATTAGAGTTGATCTACAATTACCAGAGAACATACACACAGTTATTCCAGAAATATGTCATAGAGGATGAATGGAACCACCCAAAGATGGAGCACCATCTCTAGCAGCGCAAAAACAAGAAAAATGATTAGTAGAAACACGAGAGGTGGAGGAAGTAGAGGGAGCTTCGACTTCCAAGTAACAGGAAAGTTTCCAAAAATGATTTCCTACCAACGATGATTGAAAATGTGGCACTAATACACATACTTTCCAATGCGAAGTACCCGTTGGAAATAGAACCACTTCCTCGTAGGGTAAGGCTTGAAGGAGATATGATGGGGAAGATTGTGAGTCTTAAATTCATGGATCATGACATCCTAATGAGAGAAAATTCATGGAGTTGGATTTGGAAAAATATTTACACAGGAGGAGCATACTAGGTACATGAGAAATCCTACTCGAAACACAAGAGTGGGAAACATGGTTAGAGAAGGAAGGTATATTGAAATTTTTGTAGATTTTGCATTTTGGGAGAAGTTTGGAGATAAATGCATGTGTGAAGATATTGTTCAACTATGTTCATGGGGGACACTCTAGCTTGATCCCCCAGTATCAATCGATACTACGTTGATTACACGTATTATAGGACTACCAAAAGCTAGTGAGGATCTAGAGTTGTTGTAATATCCCCAAGGATGAGCCCTGTTGTATTTATGAATTCTAAACAGGTTTTGTAGGCTGGTGAGTCGAGTGTTGATAATATGGTGGGATTATGTGTTTATCGAGCCAGACAACCTAGGATGCTAATGCCAAGATCTTGTTTTGTATATGTAATTATGCAAAGTCATTAATAAAATATAAACATCGTTGTGTGCAGACTGACCATGAAGAAAGAGTGATGGGGGACTAAGCTTACACAAGGTGGGTAAGGGAAAGGGGGATGAAAAGTTGGAAAGATGGTCTAAGATTAGGGACTTAAGTCCTTCAGAATAGTAATTTATTATTATTCCAAAGCTGTGTGAAACACATGTTTTTATCCTAAGTCCTGGGAGAGGCCACGCATGCAGCTCCAACGTGTGCAAACATGAAATGCATACAACTCCAGAAATACAAGTTTCAACCTAGGCACATGTAGTTATAGATGAAGAGTTAGCTCATGTTGGGGGTTCATCCTCTATTCTCCCATCTGTTTTCTATCGTGTTTGGCGTCTGTGTCTAATCTCTGCATACCCACACGTAGCTTTGAAACAAGAAAACCATGAGGCCGACCTGTGATGTTTTCATGATTCCTATGAATTTCATTTGTCCTCTGCATTTTGACCTCAACATACCCACGCATACCTGAGAAATCACCCAACGGGAGGGAAAACCGACCTATGTGTCCCGTGAACCTAGTTTTATCCACATTGCAAATCTAAGTTCATGCCTTAACCGTTTGGGTTGTTTTCCTGTGTATTAACTGAGTCATTTTGTGTCTTAGTGGGACTGTTGTCATTTTTGTATGTCCATACCCAAATTTCCCTATAGCTGATTTCGCCCGTGAGTTAACCGAATGTTGTTGATGTGCTATTCTCCTTTCCTTGTGGGAATTGAGCAGTAACTGGATGAATAAGCAGGTTGACAGGCCCATGGTGCAAGATGCAGTTTGTCAGAGCTATGAGAATCTCTCTCGAGGTGAGAGAGTTTACTAGGAAGTGGTTTTCTCCCATAGAGAGTCCAACACCAGCTATAGAGCTCTGATAATTCTTGATCCGACGTGTTGTTGAGACCCTGAGAGGTAGGCGAAGTAATTGATGGACTTTGTGACAATGAGGGTGTATACTCTCGAGTGGAACAGGCATGTGGGGAATGAGAGTCCATGAGTAGTTAGCATAAGAAGGCTCGTGGGGAGAATCCTTCCAATTGCACTATGCACTTTTCTTGTAACCTCAACCTAGTCTAAGATTCTCTTGCCTTCGGTGGAGCCTAGTCCCAACTCGGGGATGACCCACTGCTAAGTGTGACGAGAAATGTGGTCTAAGGCTGAGAGGTTCGTGGAAGGTCTGTATGTACTTGGTGGTGTTATTCTAGCTGAAAAGATAAGTATCATTACTGTGCTTAATTTATATGCTATGCATGTTTGTATTACTTGAATGTTATCATGTATTTTGTTTCATATATGAATTATTGTTTATTACCTTTGAATCTGTATGGTAGCAGTAAATTTGTGTTATATGTTTTATTTCGATTAAAATGCATGTTAGATATATCTATGTATGTATGTATTTCTGCATGGTAACATTGTCCGACCGATTGGTGGTCGGGGATGTTACAAATTGGTATCAGAGCATGGTTTCGACACTGCTCCTGGATGGGCCATGTTAGTGGTTAACAAGAAAAAGTTTTCAGACTGAATTGTTGTCGAAAGGGACAACTTTCGAGGTTCAGAGTGTCCTTGGGTGCAAGGAGTACGTCGACAGAGTATTTGACTCAAAAATCTCAGGACAAATAGATTGAGTTTTCTCATGAAGGGACGCGAAGATCTGTTGTAGGGAGTGCACAGATCTGAAAGTTGACTATGTTTTGAAGAAACCCTCTAAGGAGAAAGGGGTTCGAGAAACAAAGTTGAGGAGGAGGAGAAACAACAGTCGTTAGATTTGTTGTCGGAAGGAGTCTGGACCGTTAGACCCATGTCCACGAAAGAAAAGGAGAGCGTTGAGGAGGAAAAAGATCCCATTTCGTCGGATCTAAGACAAAGGATCAAGAGTCGTCCAATCCAGGTTGACAAGTGGCGCAAGATCCACAACTCTAGAGCAAGAGAACTTCATAAGTTCTATGGTCAGGGACAAAGAGAAATAGCTGAAGTCACTCATAGTCATTAATCATGAAGGAGGACATGCGTCAGTAGATCGTGAACTCTGGGGAAATGCACTTCGAGCAAAAACAAGCGTAGAGGAGTTGAAACTCCTGAAGCCCAAAGAGCCAAAGTGGTGAGTCATGATCACGTCACTAGGATGTGATGTGGACCTTTCCTATACCTAACATGTCCCCTCACCCGGAATGTTTACAACTGTACTATGTGGGCCCTCAGGTTGAATAACATAGTGAAAATTCGGAGGACCCACACTGGCATTGATCATGATGCATAAATATTGACAACCAGGAGGCATCGTGGGGACCCAAGTTGCACGGAAGTTAATTCTCCAAGGTGGTCCCCCAATCCAAACCATAGTTTTCCTGGGGGGTTACGAGTCAGTGTCGTGTCAGAATAATTGTCGGATGAAAGGAGGGTTACTCCAAACCACCATTACATGCCCCCACAATTCGAAAAGCATAAGTGATGTGACATAATGACTTCAACAAAAGTTTCATGGAAGTGTTTAGAAATTAATGGTTCGGGACGTTGGGGGTGTGCGGATGTGAAATCCTCTGAAGTCCCAAAGCTCCAAAGATCCGAATTCCCAGAGCTCACATGCTTGGAATTACACAACGAGTGTCATTCATTGGATCCCAAGTAGTAGTGGACAGTTGATCCACCCTACTTCACGAGTTCGTTAATTCTGAACTCTGAGAGATTGTTGTGTGGTGCTTGGAAATATTTCGAAGCCGAAGGCTGAAGGCCTAAGTATGCACTTACTGATCTAGCGCTTGGTCACCACCCATAGTCGTGTCGATTGGGGACTGAGAGAAAGGGGCTAGTGCCTGAAAACTTAGCAGAGAAAAGTTGTGAAAGAATAAATCTGCGGGGATTCTTGATGGAACGAGAATCAGAGAGAATTAAAACTGAACATTTTCTTGAATGAAATTTGTTTATGAATGTTGTAAGATTTGTTAAGGAATGATGGCCAGACAAATTTGTCTTGTTTTCACATTGTGTTTGCAGAAGTTTAACGAGTGCCAGAACTGAATGGAAGAAATGGAAGAGGCATGGATTTCTTCCAATTCAGAGAATGAAGAAGAAAGAATGGATGTCCATTTGGGAGTTGAAGGATCGAACTCCAATGAACATGGAGAAGATATATATAAGGAAGGGAATATGATAAAAATCATTGATCGATTGCAGAAAGATTCCCAGACTAACTGAGCAGATGACAAAAAGCTCATGAAAACTTGGGATCAATAGGGAAAATTCAACTTAAAGTTGAAGCGAAGCCTGAAAAGAATCAAAAATACGTTGGATAAGGAAAGTGACTCAAGAAAATAGGGAGTCACAAGAACCTTTATAAGAAAATAAGACCAAAAAGTGTTAACATGCATCATTGTCACTCCCCGATACATGCCAATAAGGAGGCACACAGTAGTTCAAGCCCATCTCCTACAACAAAACATAGGATATCTAGAGTGGATGAACTGAAGGGTGAAATGAACAAGACTAAGCCTCCTACGTTTTATGGAGAACAAAAGAAAGAGGAAGTTGTCGAGACATAGTTGCTTGGCACGAGGAAATATTTCCAATTGCAGAATTATTCCTCTCATGCAAAAGGAAGAACTGCGATGTATCAACTAAAGGGAAAGAAAGGAAGGAAGTTGCAAAAATAATATGATGGTGTGATTCAACAAAAGAAGGAAGTTGAAGTGTGGGTGGAGGAGGTACTGAAGGATACAACAAAGGCTGAGGAAAGGGTCAAGAAATCCCTTAAGAAAAATGATGAAGTTGAACACAAGGTGTATAAAACAAAAGAAGTTGTTCAAAAACTATACAAAGCAATTCCAGAAATCCCCATAGTAGTAGAAGTTACTATGGAAGAACAAGTGTTAAATATCGATGAAGTCATCAAGGGATTTAGAGCATATATTGAGGACATACAATTGCAAATCATGCTAGGAATTCCACTAGAAGTGTGAGAAGGCAGAGAAATAATGGCAACAAAAGTAGTTCCCAATATTAAGAAAATTGAAGAAGATTGAGAAAAACTCTGTGAAGTGAGCACGTAGATTTAGACAAAATTAGTGGAGGATCCTGAGATGAAATCCATAGAGGCCAAGTTAAGAGAAGTGCACGAACATGCACAATAAGACGCATAAAGGCTTTCTACACTTCCACAAGGGGAATGCATGAAAACATTTTTTTCTCATAGGAAATCATACTTGGAAGTGGACCACTACAGGAAGAAGCGGTGGGGATAATATGGAATTTGATCACTCTAAAGGAAAGGTCAAACATGAAACCATTGAGGCATAAGAGAAACTAACAAGATTGACTATGAAGGGGGAAAAAGAGATCACACAAATAAAGGCCATGATAATCAAACAAATGGAAGAGAAGGAAACAAGCCTCGGTGGCTGAGGCTTAGCCACATGCGAATGATGGGGGCTTGGACAAACATTTTTGGAACACAATTTTGAGAAAATACTAAGTACAAAAGAAGTCCACAGAAGAGGTGCTCAGATGAGAAGAAGCAGAATAGAAGAAGAAAGATGAGGAAGTGCGTAGCTAAGATGCATCCAGAATGTGTAGTCAGAAGAATAAAATAGAGAATAAATCAAAGAGAAGAATAAAGCAAAATAAAGAAGGAGAATAAAGCAAAAGAAATGGAAGGATGACATATCGATATTTTAAAGATGGAAGGATGCCCAAAAACAACATTCACATGAAAAAGAAGAAGAAAGTAGTTGAACAACCAATTAGTTGAATTATCCATGCAATGTAATTGGTTTTTTGGATGAACCAAGTAGGGATTTAAGCCTTAGATTTCATGTATAAATATGTAATGGGTTGGGAGAATATTGGTTCATTATGGTGTGTTCCTTGTTGTTGTGGGTTCCGGTCCAATATTGTTTGTTTTTAGTTTGTAAAGGAGAGGAATTTGTTTTTGAATGTAAGGGATGATGCATATAGAGAGAGGCTTGCACTGCATAGTGGCTAGGGTAGGAGAAGAGAAATATGTCCATGATATGTCCTTGTCAGTGCAGTGCACAAGCCTGAAGCACATAATGAAAGAATAATAAAGAAGACAACCATTGTGGACTTCACTCAGAGTTGGGTGAGTCACATGTCTTTTATCTAATTGTTGATGAATTCTTTCTAGATGCATAGTAAATTAGCTTTGTCTTATTTTTAATCTTTGTGCAATGATCATGATTGTTATAGCAATGAGTTTATGTAGTAATATGGAAAATATTGATAATATGAATCTTAATCACTAACTAAGTTAACAAAAAACAAGGACAAAAATAAGTGCACTAAACTAGTAAAGAAGAATGAACATAATCATCGCATCCACGCTCTCACTACTGCATAAACCTACTTTTAACACTCCCAATAGATAGCATGGGTGAGACTTGTGCAAGTGATGTGAAAGTGATGCCGAAAGAGCCAGTGGTCTGTGGGTTTTTTTGGTCATAGATAACTCAAAACTAGGGTCTTACAAATTGCTTACATGACCACTATCTCTCATATTGTCAAGTTAATCCCTAATTTCTAGCCTCCCTTTCTCTAAGACACCTTACTTGACACTTTTCATACCACCACCCCCATCGAGAACATACCTCTTACCTTTTTGGGTGCACACATCAAACCCCTGCTAGGCTAAATGGTTTTCACCCAATAGACATCCACCTGAATACCAAGGAATGCACACTTGGTCAGCCATTTGTATTCTTCGAAGGTGAACTCTCTCAACTTATTGGAGGAGAAATCAATTGGGCAGAACTGTTGATCATATCTAGATAACTAATTGCTACAAGTTAGTTGTAGTTTAATCGATATAAGACTCTCTCTTTCCTCTTATTCTAAATAATGTGATGGTCATTTTACTCTAAATTTTGGTGATAGTATTCATGGTTTCCTCTTCTAGCTAATTTTGTGAGTATTTCTATTTTAGATAAGTAGAGCATGCACTGCATCTACATTCACTACATAATAATAAAATTATATATATCCAACTGAATTGAATTGTTAAGTACTAGAGGCTTCGCATTATTTGTTTAACAAGAAAAATTAATATATATTATTTAGGATTTTAAAATTAACAAAGATGTACGTTGAAGTTGCTATCCTTCCTCCTTTCAATTTATATACTGTTAAATAAATAATAACGATTATAAAATTTAAACATTAAGTCTGTTAAATTAAGTCTGTTGAGGATGCTATCCGTCTTCCTTTTGAATTTACATATCGCAAAGTTAGTAATAATATATAATTGAATGCATTTGTTTAATGGTTGGAAAGAACTGTAGAAAGCCATGCCTGACCTTGACATGTCTGGTTCAGATCGGTCAGTCTAGGGTTAGAGATTGGATGTTAAGAGTGTGGCAAAATAATAATAAAAAATATATATTTTCACAAAATAAAATATTTGTTGAGAAGGAGAGCTTATCCCCTCTGGCACTCAGGCTGTACAGGAATAGTTTCCTTTAATTTACCTTCGGTTTGGAATGATTAGATTTTTAAAACAAGATCACCGAAGACAAACAGAAGAAGATAGGTAAGTATCTAGAAATTATTTTGATTAAAAGCAATTAATTGTTTACATAGCGTCCGCCGAAAATGATCTGAAGATATAGGGAAAGGATTTTAATAATGGAGAGTTTGTACTCTCTATAAAACCGCAACTAGCAAGCAACTCAGATTGAAATCAATCATCCATCACGAGATATCAATTAATCACGAACAAGAAAATAAAACAGATGAAGCCAAGGAATTGCACGGGATAAGAAGAAATTGGGGAATGCCAGTTTTTAGGAAATTAAATTCATTATATATTTATAAATACAATTTAAACCATTCATCATCACTTAATTTTTATGAAAAATTATGAGAAAAATGAAATATTTAAACATTAATTAAATATTTAAAAATCATTAATCAATTATGATTTTTTTCAAATTAATAATGAAAAAGTCATAATAGGTGAGAAAGTAGTATAGAGAACCAACTAATACCATATTTTGTATATTTTGTCCTATAGAGCAGTGGTCAGCGTTTTCATAACAGGTTGTTGGACCTGTTTATGTTCAGAGGATTTTTATTAGTTTATGATGATTTTTGTGGTGGTTAATTAAGATCAAAGTTGTTATTTGAAGGAAGGAAATGAATTATCTGAAATCATTTCTAAATTATTATATTTTAGTAATGAGGATTTTCATCTTTAGCAATGGTTATTTTAGGGGATTTTATTTTTTACAATAGTCAGAACAAACAAACAGATAGATATTTTTTATCTTTTAATTAGGTTTCATCACATTCTCATAATATCTTAGTTTTCTTTTATCTTTTAATTCTATATAACACAACATTAGATGTAATAATATTTTTAATATTAGTAACCTCTTCATTTATTTTCCAATGATTTAGCAAAGATTTGGCATCATTTTGTCACAGGTACTTGAGACAGAAGTAAGGTTAGGAATCCTTGTCTTCCATATTGCTTGAGCAAACAGTCATCTTAGGAAGCCTTTTTTCCATATTGTTTATCTTGTCTTTATATTTTAAGTAACTAGTCATGGTCATACTCTCAATGGAGGAAAGACTAACTTCTATGAACACTATGAGATAGGAAGTATTGTCTTTAATTTTGAGATTATAAATTATAAAATCTCTTTGGATTTACTCTATTGTTCTCTACAAGAACATGAGTAAAATGAGTGATTAAGTCTCAAATTAAAGTTTATTTTTCTCCAATAAAAAAAAATTCTAATAAAATACTATTGTTTCTAAATCCTCCATTTATTTTTTATCAATGTTATATCAATGTTATAGTTTGAATTGATAACAATAATAAATTATTTAAAAAAAACTAAGTTAATATATAATACATCCTTATAATTTTAATTAATAATAATAAAAATAATATTAATCTATTAAAAAATAAATTAATATATAACCCAGTTTAATAAATTAATATATAACACAAACCATGTTCAAATATCTTTGAACATATTTGATTTTCCTTTAATGTATAACACAAACCATGTTCAAATATCTTTGAACATCTCTCATTTTCCTTTTCTATTCTACCGCATCATGTTTAATAACTAAGTTAGCGTGATTCAATGTTATTAACAGCCACCTACAACAAAGATATATACTGAGACACGCTCTACTTGCTACCGTGGCAAATATTGAGACAATAAATATTGGACCACTCATCTTCTTTTATTTTTCCTATATAATTTTATTGGTTCGTCGACTGTTCCAAGAAGGTACTCTCTTCCATGGAAACTGCCAAAGTCTCCATTTTCCTCTCTGTTGTCCATTACAGTAGGTTTATCGCAGTTTCAAACTCATATCAGAATAAGCAAGGAAGACAGAAAAATGTTTCGGAAACAAACGAACTTCAAAGTCTGGAAAAATGTGAGAGAGTTCGAAGCATTTCAATTTCCAGTCGTTCTATTTAGAAATTCTTGATCTTTGGACAGAAATGTTTAGAAATCCTTGATCTTTGGACAGAAATGTTTAATGGCACATGGCTGAAGCAGAAAAACATGAACATTTACGGTCCTAAAATGCCGTGATAGAGAAGTTAGATGGGGCATGGAGGAACCATAATACCGTTGACGTTTAGACACAACACGAACGTTTATAAAATGCTTTCATAGAAAAGTTTAATGGGGCATGGCGGAACCGTATTGCCATCGATGTTTACAACTTGTGTGAAGGGTAAAGGGGGTTGCGCGCAGTCTACTCCGGGCAACGCAGTTTAAAATACTGCGCACCAAACAGGTTACATGACAGATTTCTGAAGATTACTGTGCCAGATTGCTGCGTGCTGTGAATACACACACTAAATAGAACAATTTTACAATGCTGAATATAGAGAAATAACACTGAAACTTGTCAAAACACAAAATACTTAATATTAATGAACTTAGGCATAGTGCGCTCGGATTACAAAATACAATGAACGACTTCTCTCGATCCCTCTCTCCCTTTTCACTATGTCTCTATCTATATCTCCCCATTTTTTTAAAACTTAAGAAACTCAGACTTATATAAACTTCCTTCAGAAGCGGACTCAACATTTAACACAACCATAATTACGATTGACTCTTCAACCACTTAATTTAATTCAGGAAGATAGAATTTGGCTTCATTTATAGTTCTCCTGCTTGCTGACCGACTTTTGAGTAAGTATGCGACTTTGCACTTGCAGACTTGTCAAACTAACATTACTAACATTTCAACTACTAACAGATTTTGACTGACAGACAAATCGATAGGGACGTGAAGATCTCACCGACTTGTAATTACAATTTCCAACACTCCCTCTTGATTATAAGTTGGTTGAGTTACAAGAGAAAATAACATCAAATTTTGAATTTTCATTTTACTTTCACTCATCGGTTACTGCCCGGACTCCTACATTACTGCGCAGATGCTGAAAATGCATCTCTTACTAAAGCCTTTGTAAAAATTTCTGCAATTTGTTCTTTTGACCTGCAAAATTCTAAGCAGATCTCTTTGTTATTCACCAATTCTCCAATGAAATGATACCTTGAATCAATTTGCTTGGTTTTCTTGTGAAACAGATGATTCTTTGATAACATGATGGCTGAATTTTTGTCACATAGAATTGTAGTTGCGTCCTGTTGTTCCTTCAACAAATCTCTTAACATCCTTCTCATCCATGTTGCTTGACAAGATGTGCTTGTGGTTGCGATGTATTAAGAAAGTGTCACTATGGGTCGTTTTCTTGATGCCCATGATACCATACCTGTTCCAAAATGAAATGTGTACCGAGAGGTACTTTTCATGTCATCAATACTGCATCCACAATCCATGTTAGTGTATCCAATGAGTTTGAAATCTTTTGAAGTGGAGTACTTAATGCCAAAATCTTTTGTTCCATTCACATATCTGAGGATTCTCTTTCCTTTTTTCCAATGTGATTCTTTTGAAGTTTTCATGAACCTTGAGATTAGACTAACTCCATACATAATATCAAGCCTTGTCCCTGTTAGATACATAAGATTGTCTACGAATCTTTTAAACAGTGTGGGATCCACATTGGACCCTTTATCTTCCTTGCTTAGCTTTAATACTGTTATGACAGGTATTGGTGCTACTTTTGAGTTTAGCATATTGAATCTCTTTAATATTTCATGTGCATACTTGGACTGTGAGATGAATATACTAGTTTTGAAGTGGTGCACTTCTAGTCCCAAAAACATCTCATAAGTCCCAAATCAATCATTTCAAATTCATCCTTCATGACTAACTTGAACTCTTCTATGACAAAATTACATGTAAATATCAAATCATCCACATATAAACAAACAATTAACACATTACCTTGTTGATTTGATTTGATATACAGTGTTGGCTCATTTTCACTTGTCTGAAATCCATTCTGTGTGAGATAGGAATCTATGCGACTGTACCAAGCCCTCAGAGCTTTCTTTAATCCATACAATGCTTTCTTTAATCTATATACTTTGTTTCTTGTCCTGGAGCCTCAAAACCTTGTGGTTGTTCCACATATACTTCTTCTTCTAAGTTTCAATTCAAGAATGTTGACTTTACATCCATCTGATAAACTGGCCATTTGTATTGCACGACAATTGCTAACACTATTCTAACTGTGTCCATGTGCGCAACTGGTACAAAAGTTTCATTGTAATCAATTCCAATTTGTTGTGTAAAGCCTCTTGTAACTAATCTTGCCTTGTACTTCTGTACTTTTCCTTCTCCATCTTTCTTGGTTTTGTAAATCCACTTGACACTTATTACATCCCTATTATCACATATATCTAACAATTTCCATGTTTGATTATTCTCTATGCACCTGATTTCTTCATCCATGGCTTGTGCACATACTTCCTCTTTGACAACTTATTCAAAAGTTAATGGATCATCTCTTTGTGAAAATAGAAAAAAGACTGGAAAATAATTTGTTGTGTCTTCATTATAGATGTCATGCAGACTTCTTGTCTTTCTTGGTAACAAACTTGCTAATGTTGGATCTGGAGAAGTAGAAGTATTTGGACTGCATGTTGGTGTTTGTTGCACTCTAAGTGTGTATTGTGCACTTGTTGTTCTTACTGGAGTATTCTGCGTGGTAATTTGCGTTGCAGTGCCATGTGTAGATGAAGTTGTGCACTGACATGTGTATGGTGTTTGAAACACTTCATCCTCTATGTCATCATGCTCCATTGTGTCAATTATCTTCATTATATTTTCTATGGTTCCATCCCATGCTTCATTCTCTATGAACTGAACATCACGACTGATTATGAATTTTCTTGTGACAGGGTCATACAACTTGTATCCTTTTGTCTCTTCAGAATACCCAACAAATATACATTTATGTCCTTTGTTGTCCATCTTTCTTCTCAGTTCATTTGGAACATGTACGTATGCGATGCAACCAAAAACTCTTATGTGTGCCACATTATGATTTGATCCTGTCCATGCTCCTTGAGGAATTTTATTCTTCACACTCTTTGTCGGACATCTATTCAAGATGTATACTGTAGTTTCTACTACCTTAGCCCAATACTCTTTTGACAAATGTTTGGCTGTCAACATAGTGCGCGCCATTTCCATGATGGTTATGTTCTTTCTTTCCGTGACACCATTCTGCTGTGGTGTGTATCGCACGGTAAATTGCTTGTATATGCCATGATCTTTACAAAGTTTCTGAAATTCTCTTGACATGTATTCTCGTCCTTTGTCTGTTCTTATAAACTTGATGTAATAACCACTTTGTTTCTCCATAATTGATTTAAATTACTGAAAACAACCTAATGGGTCAGATATATGCTTTAGAAAATAAATCCATATCTTTCTTGAGAAATCATCAATGAATGTTTGAAAATAAATATTGTCTCCTATAGATGGAGTTTGCATTGGTCCACAAATATCAGAATGTATTATTTCCAGTGGAGATTTTTCTTTGTAAGACTTGCCAACTTGAAATGATTCTTTGTGTTGCTTGCTAAATATGCAGCCTTCACATATCCTTTCTGGTTTTTCAATCAATGGTAAGCCTTTTACCATATCCTTTACGTGTAATAGTTTCAGGCCTCCAAATTTCAAATGTCCAAATCTGAAATGCCATAGCCAGGAGTCATCATGTGTTTCAGATTGGAATGATGTCTTCATTTCTGCGTCATTTTCTCCTTTCTTGAAACTACGTGTACTATTTTCTTCATTAGTACTACGCATGCTTTCTGTTGTAAATGCAGTCTCTAACTATGTCCTTTTTATTTTGTCAACAATGTTTGTTGTGTTATTATTCTTGACTAACTTTACTGTCAATGTGAACATTCTTTTACTTGTCATCTCGATTTTTGCAGTAAGTAAATTGCTTGGAATTTTATCCATAATCACAGATTGATTATCTTCCATGTAAATTCTATATCCTTTTTGTAACAGTTGTCCTGTACTCATCAGATTATGCTTCAGACCAAAAACATAATATACATCAGACATAACTCTCTCTTCTCCTTGTCTGGTTAAAATATTTATACTACCTTTGCCTAAGACAGTGAATTGGATATCTATTCGAAGTGTAACCTTGGTCTGGACTGACTCATCCAAACTAGAAACCAATTATATATTTCCTGTCATGTGGTTACTGCAACCTGAATCTAAATACCATATGTCACATGTACTTTCTTTAGAAGCATTGCATTGAACTGGTGACACTATATTAGGTATTTCTTTTGCGCTAGGCACAACTACAACGGACGGCATAAACATAGGTCGATTTTGGTTATTTGCATTGTGTGATTGATCTTGACTTTGCTTTTTCTGATTATACTGTCTCTTTCTGCACACATATGCATAGTGTCGATACTTTTTACAGTAATGGCATTGAATATTTGATTTGTCAGTTCTTTGACAAGTTGACTCGTTGATACTTGGATTTTGACCTCTTCCACCACTATTTCTAGGATGGTTACTACATCAACTTCTGTCAGAACTTCTTCCGCTGCCTCTAGAGTTAGCTCTCCCCCTTCCTCTTCCACGGCCTATAGATGACTGTGTGGAAAAAACATTTTCTAATGACATATTTGACCTGTTCAATATATGCTCATGATTGATGAGGGAAGCTTGTAGTTCATCTAGACTAAACTGACTAAAATCTTTTCCTTCTTCTAGAGTTACAACTAGAGTATCAAATTTAGAAGGAATACTCCTAAGCACTTTCTCAACAACTTTTCTATCATATATGGTTTCACCATGAGACTTAATCTGATTTATTAGTGCAATGACGTGTGTGTAGAAAGAATCTACTGTATCTAAATCTTTCATTGACATAGTTTCAAAATCTCTTATAAGAATCTAAAGTTTTGCAGTTTTTACTTTATCCATACCTTGATAAGATGTTTGTAATATATCCCATGCTTCCTTGGATTTCTTTGTTGATGCAATTCTTGGAAGTATGCTCTCATCCATGGCTTGATGTATATAAAACAACACCTTTCCATCCTTCTGTCTTTGATCTTTCAAGACATCTTTCTCAGCTTGTGTGAGGGAATTAT
Source organism: Picea engelmannii (assembly GCA_009831015.1). Classification (NCBI taxonomy): domain Eukaryota; kingdom Viridiplantae; phylum Streptophyta; class Pinopsida; order Pinales; family Pinaceae; genus Picea; species Picea engelmannii. The sequence continues at coordinate 212,431 of ML783136.1, read as the reverse complement.
ATGATGGTTGATCTGCTGGTTCAACATAACCATTTTCGACAAACTCCCATACATATTGACCTCAGAACAAAGATTTCATGGTCAAGGACCACATGTCATAGTTCTTGCCTATAAAAGTGGGAGGTTGCAGATTTGAAGTAGAAGCCATTTTTCACTTTCAACAAAGTTTTTTCTCTGACAAACTCGTTCTAGTAGAACCTGCTCTCATACCAATTTGAAGGGTAAAGGGAGATGCGCTCAGTCTACTCTGCACAATGCAGTTTAAAATACCGCGCACCAAATAGGCTACATGACAGAGTTCTCAAGATCACTGCGCAGTGCACCGACTATCAGATTGTTGGATTCTCCAAATACACACACTAAATAGAATGATTTTACGAATGAAAAATATATAGAAATAACACAAAAACTTGTCAAAAGACAAAATTCTTGATATTAATGAACTTAGGCGCAGTGTGCTCGGATTACGAAATACAATGACAAAATGAGCTTCATCTCTGATACTTCTTCTATCAACTCTTCAACTGTTGTTGGTTCTTGAACAACTTATTTGGATCCCTCTCTCCTTTTCGCTATGTCTCTATCTATATCTCACCCTTTTTTTTAAACTTAAGAAACTCAGACTTATATAAAATTCCTTTAGAAGATAAGACCAACTAAACATTTAACACAACCATAATTACTACTCACTCTTCAACCACTTAATTTAATTCAGGAAGATAGAATTCGGCTTCATTTATAGTTCTCCTGCTTGTCGACTGACTTTTGAGTAAGTATACGACTTTGCACTTGCAGACTTGTGAGACTGTCTAACTCACATTTCGACTACTGACATATTTTCACTCACAGACAAATCGACGGCGACGTGAAGATCTCACCGACTTGTAATTACAATTTCCAACATTGTGGATATTGTCTTGATGAAATGACAAAATGGTTTCCTTAAAAATAAATATAAATATATATTTTTTTAAATAAAATTGTATAAATATAAGTATTTACAACATTTTAATGGAGATCTTAATATTTTTTGGAATTGAATCATGTAAATATTTTTGAAACATCTAAGGTTTAGAGTGGACACTTTATTCATCAATTAGATAGAAGAAAAAATTAGTTATTAGAAAAATGTATATTCAAGGGTAAATGTAAAGTGGATAATATAAACTAACCATGGGAAGAGAAGAAACCATTATCAATAAAATTATTAAAAATTCAAATTATGAAATTTTTTGAAAATGAAATTAAATATCTCAATATGTAAGTTTACACAATGAGTAATAAAATTATTAAAAATTCAAATTATGAAAATTTTTGAAATCAAAATTAAATATCTGAATATGTAAGTTTACACAGTGAGTCATATTGAGTGAAGGGCCTATGGATAAAACTTACACACCCTTTACGAAAAACTAAATATGTGAACATCCATTAATAATTAATAATGTGGGAAAAATAATCTAAAATTGAATATGAAATTGGAAGTAAACAATAAATTTATAATTAAAATTAAAAACTAATTAAGTAAAAATAGGAAATGAAACAAATGAGGATGCTAGAGAGAACAAAAAATGGTTAAAATAAGCGCAAAAAAGTTTTGGGATACAAATTAAGGAGAATTTGGACTAAACAATATTGGAAGAAGGGGTTGATTATTATAAATTAATAAATGATAAAATAAGGAGAATTTTGACTCAAAACTTTTGGAAGAAGGGGTTTAAATGAATATAAAATAGTATAATGGAAAAGGGGCAAAGAGAAATCAAGAATTTAGAGGAGGAGCGTGAGAAGAGTTAGGATGAATATAATAAATGCAAACCATCAAATGAAAAAACAATTTTAAGAAGAGATTTAATTATTGCGGCCATTAATGAGGTTTTTCAAGACTAGTTGAGTTTGAAATGAGGTTAAGAATATGTTTAATGATGTAGGTAATGAGGGTTTCAAGATTGGTTTATCTTGTAGTCATTTTCACTATTGAAGTCATTGGGGTGTTTTTCAAGATTTTTTAATGATACTAGCGGGATAATAAGGCATTGAGGCAAGGATTTTTGTTTGGTCAAAGAAAATAAACTCTTTAGATTTGAAAAAGTGTTTAAGAATAGTGGATTTTTTTATCCTCTTATAGTTAGTGTTAGCTATGTGTTCTCTAAGTTGGGTTTTAAATAATTTTCTTGTCTAACATGTATAAGATGAGTCACATAAACATATAATTCGTATATTCTTGAACCAAGCATAAGATTAAAATGGAGATTTAGTGGGGCTAAAAACAACAATAATCTCTCACCTCCTCACTATACTATGACTTTGGAACTCAAATGTATTGAAAGAAGGGGTAGTGATAATAAATTAATAGATAAGTATAAAATAGTATAATGAGAAAAGAGATAATTTGTTTAACATTTTTTTTTTCAATTGGAATTTCAACCTTTTTTTTTTTTTTTTAATATTTTTATATCTTTTTAGTATTCTCATTTATTTGATTATATAGTTTCCAAAGGATTTTTAATTTCAATTATAAATTAAAATTTTTATTTTCAATTTTAATTTTAATTTTGATAACTTGTCCTACATTCTTAATGCTATTCATTTATTTAATTTTGAACATAATTTTTTTGATAATTTAAATTTTTAACAATTTTACTCACAAATATTTTTATGTTTTTAAAAATACTAAATTCAAATTAAATAAATATATACATTCATTTAACTACACAAATACTTCTTTAAAAAAAACAGAATTTTATATTTAAAGTATCTAAATTATATATATATATATATATATTATTAAAAAAAATGTTTCAATAACTTATTAAGGAAGCCATAAATCCAAATCATCATCTTCTAATCATAATACAAACTAACATTACAATGAGTATGAAGGAAATATTGTCATGTATATAACAAAGCAAAAAATAACAAAATAATTAAAAATATATGTAGCCTAAACATATTCAACAAATACTAAATAAATATAAAAAATACAATTATCTATTTGAAAAAAATGAAAGAATTATCTATTGAATTAATTAGAATAGCGAAAGGAGATTTAGATAATAATATAGCACAATTTTAAGTTAATATTTTTTTATGAATTTGTTTTCTAAAATATATTAAGTTAATATTTATTTATGAATTTTGTTTTTTAAATATATTATTTTCACTTGAATAGGAATTATTTTAGAATTTATTTTAATTTTCATGCTCAATTTTGATCATATAAATGAATTCATAAATATAATTTAATTTTAATTAAGTTAATATTTTCTTATGAATTCTTTTTCTAAAATAGATTTTTTTCACTTGAATACGAATTCTTCTACAAATTTTTGTCAATTTTCATGCTCAATTTTGATCATATAAATCAATTCATAAAGCTAAATTTTGGAGTGTTTTTTTGGTTGGATTTTAGTAATTAAAAATTGTATGAAATCACTATTTTTTATGTTCAAAATCAATTTCAAAATGGAGAAATGGATTTAGCAAGATGAAAAACGCTTAAGACATTTTAATTATACAAAAATAATCTCTTAAATCTATGAATCTAACAATTTCTTATCAAATTTTAGACAAATGTCCTTGAAAAAAATGACCATTTTAAAGTTTAGACTACAGAAAAACTTTCTTCCAAACTAAAAACTACAATTAATTATAGACTTTGAATAAATAATATTCATATAACATTTTAATTGTTGTCTTTTATTTTTTTAAGAATTCTCCCTGTTGTATGCTTTTTTATATTTAAATAATGGTTTTAATCATATAAACCAATTCATAAATTCGATTTAATTTTAAAAACCAATTTTTCTTTAGGATTCCAAAGGTTTAAAAAAAAAGACACGGATAGTAATTTCTTTTCAACCATTGAAGTTTGCGCACTCCCAGGTCATTGGATTTAAATTGTTGGAAAACCCTGTCACTTGTTTTTTTTTTATGAATTATATATATATATTATTAATATCTACAAATTAATGTGTAGAATTCACATGTTTTATGGTATGCAATTTATCTGTAATTCTACTCTTATACTATATGGTTATATATTATATACTTTTTCTCTATTAATTTGCTCCCTCCTATCCTCTAGAGTTATTAATAAAGAAAAAATATTTATTATATATAGAGTTACAAATCATATTTGGATGATGAAATTTATGAGGACCTTTTGTTTAGGTACATGTTGGGTCTATGGTTGAGACAAGTAGTTGATGAGTTGACACATACATGAGGTGTATAGTTGATCATGTTGGTAAGTCTTAATGAGTCACAATTTATGTGTATTTGATACATGATTGGCACATATTTGATGCATGATGATATTGGTCTGTTCCAAGAAAGTACTCTCTTCCATGGAAACTGCCAAAGTCTCCATTTTCATCTCCAGTAGGTTTATCGCAGTTTCAAACTCATATCAGAATAACAAGGTAAGACAAAAAAATGTTTCGGAAACAAACGTCATTGAAAGCATGTAAAAAATGTGAGAGAGTTCGATGGATTTCAATTTCGAGTCGTTCTATTTAGAAATCCTTGATCTTTTGACAGAAATGTTTAGAAATCCTTGATCTTTGGACAATAATGTTTAATGACACATGGTTGAAGCAGAAAACCATGAAAATTTACAGTCCCAAAATGCCGTGATAGAAAATTTAGACGGGGCATGGAGGAACCATAATACCGTTGACGTTTAGACACAACATGGACATTTATAAAATGCTTTCATAGAAAATTTTAATGGGGCATGGCGGAACCGTATTGTCATTTTTGTTTACAACTTATGGAAAGAAAGATAAGTCACTATTATCTTGATGAGATGACAAAATGGTTTCTTTAAAAATAAAATGTGTATAAATAAGTTCTTTTAAATAAAATTTGTATAAATATAAGTATTTAAAACATTTGAATGGAGATCATAATATTTTTGGATTTGAATTATGTAAATATTTTTTAAACAGTTTAGAGTGGACACTCCACTCATTATTAGATAGAACAAATGATTAGTTATTAGAAAAATGTATATTCAAGGGTAAATATAAAAGTGGATAAGAAAAGCTAACATTGAAAGAGAAAAAACCATTATCAATAAAATTATTAAAAATTCAAATTATTAAAACTTTTAAAAATAAAATTAAATATCTAAATATATAAATTTCCATACTGAATCATATTTAGTGAAAGGCAGAAAACCTACAGAACACAATTTTGATCCAAAAAACCACAATTTTGATCCAAAAACCCTTTAGGAAAAATTAAATATGTGAATAGCCATTAATAATGCAGGAAACACTATTTAAAATTGAAAGTAAACAATAAATTTATAACTAAAATTAAAAGTTAATTAAGTAAAAAGTCTTTAGAAACCTTATAATGGAACAAACAAGGATGCTAAAGAAAACCAAAAATGATTAAAATATGGGAGAAAAAGTTTTTGGATAGAAATTAAGGAGAATTTGGACTAAAAAAATATGGAAAGAAGGGGGTTATTATGATAAATTAATAAATGATAAATTAAGGAGAATTTTTACTCAAAAGTATTGGAAGAAGGGGTTTTGATAATAAATAAATATAAAATAGTATAATGGAAAAAGGGCCAAGAGAAATCAACAATTTAGAGGAGGAAGATGAGAAGGGTTATGACGAATATAATAAACGCAATCAAAAGAAAAGTGATCAAAGG
>ML783136.1:188559-205338 GCA_009831015.1 Picea engelmannii | reverse complement strand
AATCATCATCTAAAACTATAAATCAAAATTATCATCTTCGAACCATAACGCAAACTAACATTACAATGAGTATGGAGGAGATATTGTCATATATATATATATATATATATATATATATATATATATATATATATAACAAAATTAAAAGTAACAAAATAATTAAAAATACATGTAAACTAAATATATTCAACAATTACTAAATAAATATGAAGAATACAATTATCTATTTGAAAAAAATAAAATAATTAACCATTCAATTAATTAGAATATCTAAAGGGGATTTAGACAATAGTATAAAGGGGATTTAGACAATAGTATAGCACAATTGCCAACACAATTTTAAGTTTATATTTTCTTATGAATTCTTTTTCTAAATTATTTTTTTTTTCACTTGAATCAGATTTTTTTTAGAAATTTTGTCTATTTTCATTTTCAATTTTGATCATATAAATCAATTCATAAATTTAATTTAATTTTAAAAACAAAATTTTGGCCTCCTTTTTTGGTCGGATTCTCACAACTAAAAATTTGAAATCACTAGTTTTATTCTTCAAAATCAATTTCAAAATGCAGAAATGAATTCAACAAGCTGAAAAACTTAGAACACTTTAATTATGCAAAAATAATCACTTAAATCTATGAATCTAACAAATTCTTATAAAATTTTGAGTAAATATCCATCTAAAAAATGACTATGTTAACTTATAGACTATTGAAATCTTTCTTCCAAATGAATCTAAAAATTAATAAAATCTAAAAATTAAAAAACTAAAAAACTACAGTTCATTATACATATTTATGAAATTTTGGACCTTCGATAAATAGTATTCATATAACATTTTAATTGTTTTTTTTATTCTTTAAGACTTCAACCTTCTTTAAGTTGTATGCTTTTATATTTAAATAATTGTTTTGATCATATAGAGCAATTCATAAATTAGATTTAGTTTTAAAAACCAATTTTTCTTTAAGATTCCAAAGGTTGACAAAAAGGACAGAGTTGGCCCTTGTGACAAACTCTCCCAGGTTAAGGGTACAGCCTGTAACCTTTCCTCCAACCCTCTGTTTGGCTCCCGAAGCCATCTCTACGAAGCTAAACATGTCTTGTTCGACTATTTTTACCTTAATCCTTTTTAGCGCTACACCAGAAATGAAACTCTCGATAGCACCGAGATCTATCAAAATACTAAGGGTCTGGTCAACGACGGTACATGTCGTCTCGAGCACAACTGACTGATGCTTTTCCTGGAGGTTATTCATCGTTGCATGAATCCAATGGGCCTTGCCCATATCTCCCACAGTAGGGGGTCCAGCTGATCTGGATGCTCTAGTCCTCTCCATAGGGCAGTCACGCTGGTAGTGTGGCTCCCCACACATCCAACACCCCTTCTTCGACCTAGTAGTCCTGGTACCCAGAGTAGAAGATGATGGCCCGCTAGCCTGGAATCCTGGTATGTTCTGCTGAACAGGCCTAAACTATTGTTGTTGCGGTCAACACTATTGTTGATGCTATGGTCCCCGATAAGGTGTCCGTTTCTAAGACGTTGGTCATCGAGGTGTAGTGAAAGTGGATCCCCTCTGGAAGCCACTATATCCCAGCATATGTTTGGCTGGTGTCTGATGATGTTGTGCACTAGATGACACCTTCCCTACTAGTCTCGATGGAGTCTTGGTCTGATCCCCGCTAGAGTTCCTCCTCTGCTATGAGGGCCTTCTGGACGACATCATGCAAGATTGGAGGCATCAAAATCCTGACCTTTGCATGTATGTTGTCGTTAAGGCCGAACACAAACCTGTTGACCTTAAGTTTCTCAGTGTTAATATGCGAAGAATACTGGAGAAGCTCTATAAAACATGCCTCATACTCGGGCACCGTGCGATTGCCTTGTCGCAAGGCGTCAGAATCATTGAGTTGATGCTCAATGAATTCCTCAGAAATTTACCTCTCATGGAACTGTCCCTTGAACCGTTCCCAAGACATGTCTTTGAAGACCATGTTCAAAGTGCAGGAGCGTCTTCCGCCATAGAAGAACATTCCCCTTCAGTTGAAAGACAACTAAGCAGACCTTCATGTTGGAGGTCATGATCGTGAAGCATGAAGCACAACTCCTTGTTCTACAACCATGCCTTGACAACACAACCGTCCGCGACACTTGTGGACTCGAGAACTCAACTCTCTCAATTTCTCAATGGATTCTAACGGTACTAGTTAGCGCGTGTTGTGGACCCTCAGTGGTACAGGTGCCCTGGCCTCATCTCAGTACTGATGGTAAATCAAGCCACTTGACATTACCTGGAAGGGCCTTGTGAGACCACCATCATCCCTTACTACAAGCGAATCCATCCCAAGGACCTGTTCCTCCCCTTGGGTTCAGACTCCGAGGGCGCAAAACTTCTGGAGGCGTCGAGCTTCCATCCATGATACCTCATCGTGAATCTCTACGGTGTCATCTAACCGTACTTATCGCAAGGGCAAGTTAAAGTTTTAAAAATCGGTAGGTTAAGACTCAAGGGTTTACTACAGTGGAAAGCATGGAGAAACACAATCGCAAGGTTGAACCCGCTCTAATACCATATGTAACGTCCCTGTCGTTACGACGACAAAGAGACATACAACAAGTAAATTTGTTTTTTTTTTAAGTTGCATTAGGAAGTATAGATCCCAATTAATCACGACATCATTGACCCACAATGAAATGTACAAATGAAACAATTGAAATGCATAACACCAAACACAACGTAAGATGACCCATCATCGTCACGAATGACAAACAAAAATTGACGCAATATCGCAATAAATCAAGGTACATGAGTCAACATTCACCTGACAGAAAACAAATCAAATTAAACCAAGGCGTAGGGTATTTATGAGTTATTCTTGAGGCGCAAGGCCTAGTCATAAAATACGGTCATCCGTCATAAAAATTCCATTACGTGCTAGAATACTAAAGTGTAAGGATGTCAACTATTACATAAAATCCAAGAAGACAAGTAGTCTAAACAATCATTCTTACATTGAAAACACCATGCGCGAGTGAAAAACGACTACATAAATCATCGTGTTAGCATTGGTTTAATGACGCACGACTAACAAATAAACATGCATCCATATAACCCGTAGCGCTTGAGTAAATGTCAACCTTTATTTTCATCGCGCAAGGGCATCCAATCACATAACTAATCATACATCATCAATATTTGAGCACCAATAATCTTATTACCTTTCGAGCACATAATCCATGGCACAAATCCCAAACACAAGAAAAAATTTATTCAATCCATGCACGAGGAAATCTATTCATCGAGACTCTATCATTCATCATGTCAAATTCATTTGTGCATGACATTTAAAGTCTACTACAATCATTTATCACATTATAGTTTATTGTATACAAGAAGTATAACAACTCAATGATTACATATCTCTACTAAATCAATTGCTCGAGAGAATCAATTAATTAAAACATTCAAATTCAACTTTATTCAAGGGCGTAAGAGTAAACTGATGACTTTATCCTCCTGAATCTATTTATTTCTTGGCACCGCAAAATCAAAATGCTTAATTTAAACATAAATCAAAGTGACTCGGGGATGAATGAAACTCTGGTTTAAATTAAAGGAAGAAGAATCCCAACTAAGGATAAGGCTAGATTTAAGTCTTAAATAAGGTCCAATTAAAGGTTTAAAAGTAAGGCCCCAACTAAGGAACCATCTAAAGTCAACTAATTAAATGAACCAAAAATGAAGCAACATATTAACCACCGAAATAATATTAAGAATCATAAATTCATACAGGCCAAATGATTTTTAAAGCACGGGTAAGAGAAAAAATGAAAAATTCATTCAGTAATACTATGTATGCATGCATAGGAAAAGAAGTATGCATATTTGTATCTTCTAATAGTATCAAATATACACTGAATATTATATTATAACAACTATTTGTTACTAATTGTGTGTTTGTGTTCATCTATGTTGTGTACATATTACATACATATAAGTGTGTGCCAATGACAACTAATGAAAATAATATAGTCCTCTTTCCTATTATTTTATGCATGGAATTAATCGTTGCACATATTGACTGTGTGTATAAATGAAGTATTGTAGAGAAAGTAAGGAAGAGGGTGTGCTATGGGTAGAATAGTAAATCAATTTTATAAATATTAGACTGAATAGAATAGGAGACATAGTAAACATATCGTTCCATTATTATGGGGTATGCTAAATATAATTAGTCAGTCCATAGTGAGCAAGCCGCTCCATTATTACCAGGTATGCTGAATAGAATATGAGACTGGTAGTAGACATGCCTGTGAGGAACTCGAGCCAAAGTTTAAAGGAAAGAATAGACATTCACAAACATGCATAAGGTGTACTTGCAACGGTCCAAGGAAATCTTGTAAATGCAAAACTGTGGGTAATTTAACAACAATCTCTTCACATTTTAAAGGCAAAAATCGTGGGTGTGAAAAACAATTTCAGTCAAACATTATTGGGAAAAATCGTGACCATTTACGGCAACCTCATCCACGCATTTGAATGGCAATTTCATGGGCCTTCAACAGTAAAACAAAAACAAGTTTTCAAGGGAAAAAGTGGTTGATTCACAACAAGTAATTTGTTGAATTGAAAAGAAAAAGCGTTGGCAAATTTAGCATGTAACACAGTCTATTTTTAGTTTCCAAAATTGTGGTCTTTAATAGTAGGAAATTTGATGAATTGGAAAGAAAAAACGTGGGCGAATTCAACATGCCACACAGTCCATTTTTAATTTCCTAAATTGTGGTCTTTCACAGCAGGAAATTTGATGAATTGAAAAACAAAAACATGGGTATTAACAAGAATCAAATGGCATCAAAATTGTAAAGCAAAACACAGTCTTCATCAAGGGAAAAATTGCCCCAAAGGTAAAACGAAATGCAGACAAGAATAAATCCTATTTTCCATTTCCAGAATACAAAATAAAAATGCAGACCATAAATCATTTCATTTTTCATTGCTAGAATACCCATTGTAAAATGCAGAGATGAATTCATTTCGTCTTTCATTGCCAGAATACCCAATGTAAAATGCAGAGATGAATTCATTTCATTTCTCATTACCAGAATACCCAAAATAAAATGAAGACCAAAAATCATTTTGTTTTTCATTGCCAGAATACCCAATGTAAAATGCAGAGATGAATTTATTTCATTTTTCATTGCCAGAATACCCAATGTAAAATGCAAAGATGAATTCATTACGTTCTTCATTGCTAGAATACCCAAAATAAAATGCATAGATGAATTCATTATGTTCATCGTTGCTAGAATACCCAAAATACAACACAAAGAATAGTAGGATAACACAAGGATCCATGGGAAGGGTCATCGAATGATTACAGGGGTTCTATCAGTCAAGGCATAGAGAAAACCAACCAGGACACAAGATAATCCACACACAGAGGTTGTTTCCAGATGGCGGAAGCAACAATCATCTAGGGACAAACATCAAGGGTAGCCAGCGAATAGGTTCATCCTTCGCTCATCATCCTCCGACAAAAAAGAAGGGCATTGAGATCCATAGGTATTTTAACGCTAAGGCGATGACCGTATATCAGGCTCCTGACCGACTACTCAGGCGAGGACTAATGAGCTAGGGACGAAGGCTAAACAACCACGAAGGTCACAATCAACACAACAAGGTGGTCAAGACATGTGGGGAATGAAGCCATGGGAGTCAATCTAACATCGAGCCAGGCTAAAAAAAAATCAGAAAACCATCTAGACAATTTGTTCACTTACCTAAGTAAAAATGCAGATTGAAGCATAAGTTCTAAAACAATTTACCATACAAATGAAGAAAGTGTATCGTTGCTTGATCGCCTTCTCTGAATGACATCCTGCGTGCTCCGTGCAACTCTTCTTTCTGACCGACGAGACTTCACTGGTACCTCCCAGCCAATGCTATGAGTACTCTTCTTCCCCCTTAGCCCCCCGAGCCGCAAAGGGGCCACACACTCACTATCTAGAGATTTTGACTAGCTCCTAGCTTGCCTCGCAAGGTCGAGATACCACTCCTCACCGAGATGGGTATCCCAACTCCCACAAGTTAAGTCAGTCAAGTGGATATTTATGCAGCGTAATGTTACACAAATAGAAGATCATCCAACCTCCATCACCTCCCTTCATTATATAGAGTTTCATGGTTCCTTACTTTCCAAAAATCTCGTTTAGTTAAGTTTTTACAATTTAATTCCTAAAAATTCCTCCCTTTACAAGTGTCACCCATCCCCTTCATTCCTCCATAAATTAATTTCTTTAATTAATTAATTATCTTTATTTCCCTCACCCACCTAGAGTTACTCCTAGAATCACTCCTAGGTGTCACCAAATTCTCTTATAGGTTTTAATGGCTTTCCCCATTATTAAATTGCTAGTTCAGTTTAAATTAGAAAGCTCTTAAATAGTAGATACTTTACTAAGTTTGACTTTTCACTTTGTTCCTTATGTTCCCTTTTTCCCTTTTTATGTTTACCTCTTTTCCTAGTTTCCTAATATTTTAGATTTTCCCTCTTTCCCCTTTTTAATTATAACTAAGAAAGGAAGGTGTCGAAATTAACCCTTTTTCCCTTTCTTCATTTAATTAGTATATTTAAAATTATCAAAAAAATAATAAAACAATTAATTCCCTTTTTCTCTCTTTTTTTTTGAATTTTATTCCAACAGATTTATTTTTTTCTTGAATAAATTAAATTTTTTACTCCCTTCGTGTTACAAAATTTAACGAAGATCATACTCTTTATTTATTTTGTTTTTAATTTATATATCTATCTATATATATATATATATATATATATATATATATATTCATATATCAATTTTATATTTTTTTTTAATAAAAAGGATAAAAATTTACCACTAGCATGATTTAGACCTAGACCTTTAATTTTCGTACTGGGCGACATTTAATTAGGGAATTTTTTTTTTATAATTCTTATCACATTGTTCATCCTAAGGTCGTCTAGGTTCATTCATTTATCAAAACAACACGACGTTCCCTTCAGGACGCACCAGGTGCTCCAAAGGTTCCACTTGCCTCAATATATTTCCCTTGCGCGATGTGCCCTTTAGGACGCACTACGTGCTCCAAGGGTGCCACTCGTCTCTCTCTAGTTTTTTCGAATAACGTGCCCTTCAAGACGCACTACGTGCTCCAAGGGTGCCACTCATCTCTCTCTAGTTTTCTCACGCGACGTGCCCTTCAAGACGCACCATGTGTTCCAAGGGTGCCACTCACCTCTTGACTGACTCGATAGACATCAATAACCCCTAGAGTCAACACTCCGCCAGGTGAACTTGTGGGAGACTAAGGTCCTCTAAGGAATAAGTCCCCCACCTTATTGCGTGCCCCTTAGAATCATCGTGAGCGACTGTCACAGTATTTCCTAATGGCATCGTGGGTCCTCTCGAACTACGTAAATGTTAACCTATAGTTCGAGCCACAGCGGGAGTGCTAGTAGGCTGTGGCAGGGTTGTTGTCCACACCTCTCCCTCAACATCTCTAGTAGTCATGCATGACCCCTTTACTCCACATGTGAGTCTAGTCGGCAACCTATCGTCTATCTGCATCATCAACAAATCATGTCAGAACATATCCATATCATATCATCTAATCAGATGCACTAATATCATAGTAAAACAATCAAACTCCAATGGTACACTCCCTAACTCGATTCAGAGTCTAAGGGGTTCCATCGGTGCCTCTGCATCCTCGAGGTCCAAAATCCTGCACACTCAGTAAACCGAGTCAATAACACCTGTCTATGTCAATGCAGTAAAACAACATGTCATCAACCCATAACGCCTCATAATCAAAATCAAAATTTTTAATAGCATAATAATCCGGATCACTTGCGAGCAAGTGTCCTCAAAGAATAATTCCGCTCAGTGCGCCAGAGTGGGATGTTATATACACCCCCTCTTGGTCTAGAATCTGTCCCAAAATTTCACAGTATATATTCCTAAATAAAGTGTATCACAGTGTCATAAGCCAATCTATCAAACAAAAATGGAAATTGCTGGCTCATATCATATGCGTCCTCCCAAGTGATTGAGTGCAGACTATAGCTATCCCACTTGGCCTTGACCTGCTCTATCGTTCGACGTCATAGCTGTCGAATGCGATGATCCAAGATGCGGATCAGCTCAGCCGTGAGCGCCCCCTCTTCTGACACCTGGAAGGAACTCATGTCTATAACAAGTGTAGGATCACTAATATAATGCCTCAAAATGGATACATGAAAAACATCGTGCATGCGCATTAAAGAATCAAGCAAGGCTAGTCGATAGGCCATGGGCCCCTTTCTCTCCACAATCTCTAAAGGTCCCACAAACCTAGGAGAGAGTTTATATCCCTTTCCAAACTTGATCGAAATCTTATGCGATTTAACCCACAAGAAGACTCGATTGCTGACCTCGTAACTATGGTGGACACAGTCCACATTGACATAACTCTTATGTCAATCCTGCGCTTATTTAATCCTTTGTCTTATTCTTTGCATTTTATCTTCTATTTCTTGGATCACTTATGGTCCCACCAGGGCCCTATCCTTAAGCCGATCCCAACTCAAACGCATCTGAAATGGTCGCCCATAGAGAAACTTGAAAGGCACCATCTTAATGGTGCTCTGGTAACTGTTGTTTTAAGCGAACTCCACTAGTGGAAAGAATTCTTCCCAATGCTTTTGTTGGTCCATCACATACATGTGAAACATGTCCTCCAAGGTCTGGTTCGTTCATTCGGTCTTCCCGTCAGTCTCCATGTGATACGTAGTACTAAAGTTAAGTTAGGTTCCCAAGGCCTCTTGTAAATTCGTCTAAAATCATCTAGTAAACACTGATCCTCGATCGGATATAATCCTCTTAGGTATGCCATGTAGCCTCATAATCTCACTGATCAAAACTCTAGCTATGTCAGGTGCCTGATATGTTGTAGGCATAGGAATAAAGTGAGAACTCTTCATCAGAGTGGCAATCCAACAATAAAAGCCATCGAAATAACCTCCCATTTCGATTCTAGAATTGCGTGTGGTTTTAGTAATCCTGTTGGGTGTCTATGTTCAGCCTTTACCTGCTGACATTCTAGACATCTGGCCACATAGTTGACTATGTATGCCTTCATTCCCTTCCAAAATAATAAGGGTTTAAGGTCTGCCCTCATCTTCGTGACTCCCGGGTGAGCCATGTAAACTTCTCTATGAGCCTCGCTCCGGATCAACATCCTCAACTCGTCATTCGGCGGTACGTAGATCTGATTTTTAAACCTCAATAAACCATCGCTATCAAATGAAAATACTTCAAATCATGGTACCACCATTGTGTTTTGTCTGATAAAACCCTCGACCTCTTTGTACCAGTAATCGTCACGTTGTAAGGTTAGAATCTTTTCACGTAGATTCATCTGAAGAGGCAACACCAAAAATATGCGCAGTCTCTGACTAAATGCATCTGCCACTCGGTTCACTGTTCCTTTTATGTAAGTAATCTCAAAGTCATACTCGCTAAGCAATTCCAACCAAGGCCATTGTCATGCGTTCAGGTCTCTTTGCATAAATATGTGTTGTAGTCCACAGTGGTCAGTCTTTAGTTCAAATTTTCATCCAATAAGGTAGTGTCTCCAAACCTTCAAGGCATATACGATGGCTAACAACTCCTAATCATGTGTCGCATAGTTCTCCTCATGCCTTCTCAGTTTCCTCGAATGTAAGCAATTACTCATCCGTCTTGCATCAAGACTCTGCCTAAGCCTTCTTTGGATGCATTAGTGCATACCAAGAAGTTTGCGTCCATGTCTGGGACCTTTAGTATCGGTGTTGTTGTCAACAACTCCTTGAGCCTCCGAAATTCTTCTGCGCATTTCTCGGTCCAAATAAACTTCAGGTTTTTCTTCTGCAATTCCGTGATCGTATTTGCTATCTTCGAAAACCCCTCGACAAACCATCGATAGTATCCTGCTAAACCCATGAAGCTACGCACTTCTGGGACATTTGTCAGCACAGACCATTCCATAATAGCCATGACCTTGGTTGGATCCACAATGATGCCTTCACCAGAGATGACATGCCCTAAGTAGTGAATCTTCGATTGATAAAATGAGAATTTCGACAACTTCCCATACAATCTGTTCTCTCGAAGACACTGTAGTACCAAGCGCATTTGCTCGTCATGATCCTCCGTCATCCGGGAGTAAATCAAAATATCGTCAATGAATACTTGGAAGAACTTGTCCAAGTACTCGCAGAACACCCCATTCATCAATCTCATAAATACCCCTCCGGCATTTGTCAGTCCAAACGGTAAAAAAATAAACTCGTAATGCCCAAACCTCATCTTAAAGGAGGTCTTAGGGTCATCATCCTCCTTAATCCATAATTGGTGGTATCCTGATTGCAAATCGATCTTTGAGAACACTGTCACACCCTTCATCCGATCGAACAAATCATCAATCCTCGGCAATGGATATTGATTCTTGATCATGGACTTGTTCAATTGATGGTAGTCAATGCAGAGCCTCCACAATCCATCCTTCTTTCGTATGGAAATAATAGATACACCCCACGGTGACACACTAGGATGTATCAATCCCAGGTCCACCAACTCCTTCAGCTACATTCTCAACTCCTGTAATTCTGGGGTTGACATCCGATAATGCATTCTAGTTATCAGTTATGTTCTCAGTTTTAGGTCTATAGTAAACTCCAATTCCCTCTCAGGCGGCATCCCAGGTAACTCCTCCGGAAATACGTCTGCAAACTCTCTCACCACTGGAAGGTGTTCTAAACCTTCTGCTAATACCTTCTCGTTTAACGCAAGGATCACATAAATCTTGCATCCGTTGCGCATGCTCTCTTGTTGTTGTAAGAAAGATATGAACCTCAGGGAAACTCCCTGGTTTTATCCTACAATCACACATCTCTATCCATCGTCATCGACCAAGCTCAACCATTTTGTCTTACAGTTGAGTATCACCTCATGCGATTCCAACCAGTCCATACCAATTACGACATCATAAGATCCTAAGATCGTGACGTACAAGTTGGCCCTTGTGAGAAACCCTTCTAGGTTAAGGGTACAACAAGTAACCTTTCCTCCAACCTCATGTTTGGCTCCCGAATCCATCTCTACGAAGCTAAACTCATCTTGTTCGAATGCCTTTACCTTAATCCTTTTTAGCATTGCACCAGAAATGAAACACTCGGTAGCACTGCGATCTATCAAAATTCTAAGGTTCTGGTTTGCGATGGTACCTGTCATCTCGAGCACAGTCAACTAATGCTCTGCCTAGTGGTTATTCACCATTGCATGAATATAATGGGCCTTGCCCATATCTCCCACGGTAGGGGGTCCAGCTGATCTGGATGCTCTAGTCCTCTCCATAGGGCAGTCATGTTGGCAGTGTGGCTCCCCACACATCCGACACCCCTTCTTCGGCCCAGTAGTCCTGGTACCTGAAGTAGAAGATGACGGTCCGCTGTCCTGGAATCCTGGTTTGTTCTGATGAATAGGCCTAAACTATTGCTGCTGCGGTCGACACTTCTGTTGATGTTGTGGTCCCCAATAAGGTGTCCACTGCTGACGTGTTGGTCACCAAGGTGTTGTGAAAGTGGATCCGCTCTAGAAGCCATGATATCCCAACGTATGTATGGCTGATGTTTGATGTTGTTGTGCACCAGATGGCACTTTCCCTGCTGGTCTCATTGGAGTCCTAGTTTGACCCCCACTAAAGCTCCTCCTCTGCTATGAGGGCCTTCTCGACGACATCATGCAATATTAAAGGCATCAAAATACTGACCTTTCCATGTATGTTGTCATTAAGGCCTAACACGAACCTGTCGACCTTAATTTTCTCAATGTTAAGATGCAGAGCATACCAGAGGAGCTCCATAAAACGGGCCTTGTACTCAGGCACCATGCGGTTGCCTTGTCGTAAGGTGTCGAACACGTTGAGTTGATGCTCAAAAAATTCCTCAGAAATTTACCTCTCCTGGAATTGTCCCTCGAACAGTTCCCAAGACATGTCATCGACGACCATGTTCAAAGTGGGAGGAGCGTCTTCCACCATAGAAGAGCTTTCCCTTTCAGTTGAAAGACCACCAAGTAGACCTTCATGCTGGAGATCATGATCGCGAAACATGAATCACAACGCCTTATTCTACAACCATGCCTTGACGGCACAGCCGTCCATGACACTCGTGGACTCGAGAACTCAAATCTCTCGAGTTCTTAGTGGATTCTAATGGTACTAGCTAGTGTGCGCTATGGACCCTCAGGGGTACAGATGCCCTCGCCTCATCTCAGTATTGATGGTGAATCAAGGCCCTTGACATTACTTGGAAGGGCCTTGTCAGACCACCATCATCCCTTACTACAAGCGAATCCATCCCAAGGACTTGTTCCTCCCCTTGGGGTCAGACTCTGAGGGCGCGAAACTTCTGGAAGCATCGCGCTTCCATCCACGATACCTCGCCATGAATATCAACGGTGTCATCTAACCATACTTATTACAAGGGAACATTAAAGTTTTAAATAGCGTTAGGTTAAGTCTCAAGGGTTTACTATAGTCTAAGTCATGGAGAAACACAGTCCCAGGGTTGAACCCACTCTGATACCATATGTAAGGTCCCTGTCGTTACGACGACAAAGAGACATACAACAAGTAAATTTTTTTTTTTTTTTTTCGTTTTAAGTTGCGTTAGGAAGTATACATCCCAATTAATCACAACATCATTGACACACAGTGAAATGTATAAATGAAACAACTTAAATGCATAACACCAAACATGACGTAAGATGACCCATCATCATCATGAATGACGAACAAAAATTGATGCAATGTCACAATAAATCAAGGTACATGAGTGAACATCCACCTGACAAAAAACAAATAAAATTAAACCAAGGCACCAGATATTTATGAGTTATGCTCGAGGTGCAAGACCAAGTCATAAAATACAGTCATCCATCATAAAAATTCCATTATGTGCTAGAATACTAAAGTCTAAAGATGTCAATTATTACATAAAATCCAAGAGCACCAGTAGTCTAAACAATCATTCTTACATTGAAAACACTCTGTGTGAGTGAAAAATGACTACATAACTCATTGTGTTAGCATTGGTTTAATGACGCGCGACTAACAAATAAACATGCATCCATATAACCCGTAGTACTCAAGTAAATGTCAACCTTTATTTTCATCGGGGAAGGGGATACAATCACATAACTAATCATATATCATCAATATTCGAGCACCAATAATGTTATTAACTTTCCAGTGCATAATGCATGACACAAATCCCAAACAAAAGAAAACATTCATTCAATCCATGTGTGAGGAAATCTAATCATCGAGACTCTATCATTCATCATGTCAAATTCATTTGTGCATGACGTTTAAAGTCTACTACCATCATTTATCACATTATAGTTTATTGTGTACAAGAATTCTAACAACTCGATGATTACATATCTCTACTAAATCAATGGCTCGAGAGAATCAATCAATTAAAACATTCAAATTCAACTTTATTCAAGGGTGTAAGTGTAAACTGGTAACTTTATCCTTCTTGAATATATTTATTTCTTGGCGCCCCAAAATCAAAATGCTTAATTTAAACATAAATCAAAGTGACTCAGGGATGAATGAAACTCTAGTTTAAATTAATCGAAGAAGAATCCTAACTAAGGAGAAGGCTAGCTTCAAGTCTTAAATAAGGTCCAATTAAAGGTTTAAAAGTAAGGCCCCAACTAAGGAACCATCTAAAGTCAACTAATTAAATGAACCAAAAATGAAGCAACATATTAACCACCAAAATAATATTAAGAAGCATAAATTCATACATCCCAAATGATTTTTAAAGCACGGATAAGAGCAAAAATAAAAAATTCATTTAGTAGTACTATGTATGCATGCATAGAAAAAGAAGTATGCATATTTGTATCTTCTAATAGTATCAAATATACATTGAATACTATATTATAACATCTATTTGTGACTAATTGTGTGTTTGTGTTCGTCTATGTTGTGTATATATTACATACATATAAGTGTGTGACAATGACAACTAATGACAATAATATAGTCCTCTTTCCTATTATTTTATTCATGGAATTAATCGTTGCACATATTGACTGTGTGTATAAATGAAGTATTATAGAGCAAGTAAGGAAGAGGGTGTGCATAGTAAATCAATTTTATAAATAACAGACTGAATAGAATATGAGACATAGTAAACATATCGTTCCATTATTCTGGGGTATGCTAAATAGAATTAGTTATTCCATAGTGAGCAAGATGCTCCATTATTACCAGGTATGCTGAATAGAATATGAGACCGGTAGTAGGCATGCTTGTGAGGAGCTCGAGCCAAATTTTAAAGAAAAGAATCGACATTCACAAACATGCATAAGGTGTACTTGCAACGGTCCAAGGAAATCTTGTAAATGCAAAAATGTGGGTAATTTAACAACAATCTTTTCACATTTTCAGAGCAAAAATTGTGGGTGTTAACAACAATTTCAGTCAAACTTTATTGGGCGAAATCGTGACCATTTACAGCAACCTCAGCCACGCATTTGAATGGCAATTTCTTGGGCCTTCAACAGTAAAACACAAACAATTTTTCAAGGAAAAAAGTGGTCGATTCACATCAAGTAATTTGTTGAATTGAAAAGAAAAAATGTGGGCGAATTCAGCATGCAATACAGTGCACTTTTAATTTTCAAAATCATGGTCTTTCACAGTAGGAAATTTGATGAATTGGAAAGAAAAAACGTGGGCGAATTCAGCATGCCACACAGTCCGTTTTTAATTTCCAAAATCGTGGTATTTCATAGCAAGAAATTTGATGAATTGAAAAGAAAAAAGGTGGGTATTAACAGGAATCAAATGGTAGCAAAATTTTAAATAAAAACACAGTCTTCATCCAGGGAAAAATCACCCCAAAGGTAAAACGAAATGTAGACAAGAATGATTCCTCTTTTCCTTCGCCAGAATACAAAATAAAAATGCAGACCATAAATCATTTCGTTTTTCATTTCTAGAATACCCATTGTAAAATGAAGAGATGAATTCATTTAGTTTTTCATTTCCAGAATAACCAATGTAAAATGCAGAGATGAATTCATTTCATTTCTCATTGCAAAAATACCCAAAATAAAATGCAGACAATAAATCATTTTTTTTTCATTGCCAGAATACCCAATGTAAAATACAAAGATGAATTCATTATGTTCCTCATTGCGAGAATACCCAAAATAAAATGCAGAGATGAATTCATTTCGTTCCTCATTGCCAAAATACCCAAAATACAGCGCAGACAATAGTAGGAGAACACAAGGATCCATGGGAAGCATCATGGAATGATTGTAGGAGTTCTATCAGTCAAGGCATAGAGAAAACCAACCAAAACACAAGATAATCCACACGCAGAGGTCGTTGTCGGTTGGAGGAATCAACGATCAGACAGGGACAAACATCAAGGGTAACTAGCTAACAGGTTCATCCTTCGCTCATCATCCTCGCACATAAAAGCAGGGCATTGAGATCCATAGGTCTTTTAACACTAAGGCGACGACCGTAGATCAGGCTCCTGGCCGACTGCTCAAGCAAGGACTGATGAGCTAGGGACGAAGGATAAACAACCACGAAGGTCACAATCAACACAACAAGGTGGTCAAGACATGTGTGGAATGAAGCCATGGGAGTCAATCTAACATCGATCCAGGTTAAGAAAATTTCAGAAAAACATCTAGACAATCTGTTCACTTACCCAAGTAAAAATACAGATTCAAGCATAAGTTCTAAAACAATTTACCATACAAACAAAGAAAGTGTACCGTTGCCCGATCGTTCGCTCTAAATGACGTCCCACGTGCTCCATGCAACTCCACTTGCCGACCGACGAGACTTCACTGTTACCTCCCACCCAATGTTAACAGTACTTTTCTTCCCCCTTAGCCCCCCGAGCCACAAAGGGGCCACACATTCACTATCGAGAGATTTTGAATAGCTCCCAGCTCGCCTCGTAAGGTCGAGCTACCACTTCTCACCAAGATGGGTATCCCAACTCCCACAAGTTAAGTCAGTCAAGTGGATATTTCTGCAGTGTAACGTTACACAAACAGAAGATGATCCAACCTCCATCATCTCCCTTCATTATATAGAGTTCTGTGGTTCCTTACTTTCCAAAAATCTCGTTTAATTAAGTTTTTACAATTTAATTCCTAAAAATTCCTCCCCATATAAGTGTCACCCATCCCCTTCATTCCTCCATAAATTAATTTCTTTAATTAATTAATTATCTTTATTTTCCTCACCCACCTAGAGTTATTCCTAGAATCACTCCTAGGTGTCCACAAATTCTCTTACAGGTTTTAATGACTTTCCTCGTTATTAAACTGTTAGTTCAGTTTAAATTAGAAATCTCTTAAATGATATATACTTTACTAAGTTTGACTTTCCGTTTTTTTTCCTTATGTTCCCTTTTTCCCTTTTTATGTTTACCTCTTTACCTAGATTCCTAATATTTTAGATTTTCCCTCTTTCCCCTTTTTAATTAGAACTAAAAAAGGAAGGTGTGGAAATTAACCCTTTTTCTTTTTTCTCATTTAATTAGTATATTTAAAATTATCAAAAAAATAATAAAACAATTAATTCCCTTTTTCTCTCTTTTTTTTTTTTAATTTTATTCGAACAATTTTAATTTTTTTTCTTGAATAAATTAAATTTATTACT
>ML783136.1:127364-179603 GCA_009831015.1 Picea engelmannii | reverse complement strand
TATGCACTACCTAGCTTAGAAAGAATAAGATATATGCAATGCTCTTCCTTCATTACTATCTTACATTCTTCACATAAAATTCTGAGTGTTTTAAACTTAGATAGATAGTCTCCAAGGCAAGAAAAATCACTTGGACTCAAGGTGAGTATTTGATTTTATAATTGTTGTGCTCGAATAATATTGAGTTTATCAAACACACATTCAATCGTGTTCCAAGCATCTTCGGGGTCATCAATTCCTTGAAGGTGGTACCTTAGATCATGAGAGACGGACATTCCAATTAGTCCACGTGCTTCGTCATTCCTATTATCCAACTTGGATTTCTTATCATCATCAATGGGGGTTGTTTCCTTTCCCATCGTAATCCAGTACAAGCCTTTACTTCTTAATAAATCTTCCATATGGGATTTCCATTAGAAGTAGTTTTTGCTGGTAAGAATGATAGTACTTGTAGAATCCATATTAAATATGTAGATAATATGTATTTAAAAAATGAAACTAATGATTTGCATGGAAATTTTTCGAAAAGTTATGTGGTTTTAAAAAAAATGGAACTGAAAATGGAATTCCGATGTGTGAGTTATGCCCTTTTTTAAAAAGGCATAAACGGTAACCAAATAACCACGTGATAGTGTAAGCTACTTTATGAAGTGACCCACTTTTATAAAAAGAAAGTGGGGATCACTTTTACAATGAGGTTACCTTATAACAGAAAATTTGCATGCAAAATAAATAACTCTAAAATAAAATATAAAGCTACTTATAGTGATTCACTTTTATACTTGAAGTGAAATGCACTTTACAATTTTTAGCATGAACTTTTTCAAAAAAAGTAATAAAAGAAAGACTTGAACTCAAGACCTCTTACTTAATAAAGAAAGTTTTAACCAAATGGTCTAGAAAAACATATTGTAATGTTCAGAAGGAGGATTGTTGTTGTTGTTGTTGTTGAAGAAGGCCTTGGAGAGCATGCTCCAAAAAAACTCTTTTCACACAAGAAAAGAATTTCGCTTCTCGATGACAACAAGGGTTAGATCTGAGTTAGCTTACCTCGAAGATGCACCTTTTCCTATCTTTTTTTGAATTTCCGAGATCACACAAGGCACGGGGCAAAGAACATATGCATATCTAAAAGAGTAGTATCCCGAAAATAAAAAAAATACAAACCAAAATAAAATCAAAACATTGCATTTAAAAAAAATGCGTATTCAGACTTTATACCTCCGGATCTAACTGTAATGGTCGTATCTTGGGCAAAAGGAAACCTTTTCGAGTAAAACAAAAAGTGTTCCTGAATGAAATGAGTTCTTCGGACGCAATGGAATAGTAATCTCAGCCCAGAAATGTAGGAAAATTCCATAAAAATGTATATGAGGAAACTCAGCTTCACGATCTCGATCTACAGCAGGAGCGGGTCTTATAATAGGCTCTGATACCATGTTCGAAAACACAAGTATTCTAACAGAGGATGAACACCTTCAGTAACCACTCACATAACCATATCAAAGATCAACACATCGATGTTTTCACATGGTAAAACCCCTATGGGGAAACATCCACGACCCCAACCAACGTGGCCACTTGGAGTAGTTTATTAATGCAAAGAAAAAGATTACAGAGAGATTTTACAAGAGATTTTCTCACAATCGATCATCACCAAATGACCCTCCATGCTCTTTAAATAGAGATCATGGACCAATCAGGTGTTAAGCCATAGATCAATGGTCATTAAGATCGAGGAGAGTATGAACCGCCAGATCACTCTATGTCGGGAACATATCATGACCGTCAGATTTCCTAACTAAATATGCATACTAATTCATACTAAAGAAACACACTTTTACCTAATGACATATTAGACCAATTAGATCTTAACTAACTCCTAAGTGTCTAAATATCCTAACAGTGTCGGAGTTCACAAACACCTTCCATACCTTACGCACCAAGATGGCTATCAAAGAATCTAAGAGACATATGGTTCTAAAATATTGTCAGGCTTTACATAGGTAGATCTAGACTGAAATGGAATTTTTAGACATCTCATCACTAGGAGTCCCTTATAGATATGCTATCAAAATTGAGAAGAAATTTAAGCAGTAGAAAAAGTGGGAATTCGGCTCTGCAAATCCACAAGAACCAAAGTATGGTAAAGGTATCCCTAACTCACAGAGTAGTTAACCTCAATAAAACCAGTCCAATCCACAGGAAAAGAAGGGTAACAAGAAGACAGAGAATAACACTAGGAAGTGGTGCGACTTCCACAAAATCCCTTGGCACAACAATGATGAATGTCGCTTGAAACAATCATTGGTGGCTGATCTCAAAGAAAAAAAGTCGATCCCCAACTCAAACTCTGATTTAGACACTAATAAAAGGAGACATATAATTGATTCAAAACCCACTGCCATTGTTGTGACTCTAACAATCCAACCAAAAGAACAAGAGGAACTCCTCTTCCATTCATATATCTTGGGGACACGAACCTCGTTTTATTTCATTGTTGATAGCGGAAGCCAAAAGAACCTCATCTCAATGGAGGTCATCAAGGAGTTGGATTTCATGACAACTCTACACCCTCAACCATACAACATCGTATGGCTCCACTAAGGATGAGATATTTGTTTAAGCTAGTAGTGCCTCTTATCATATGTCATCAATCCCTTCAAGGATGAGGTATTGTGTGATGTATCCCCACGGGAGGTGGAGATAGTTTTGACTACTCTAATAACAAAAAAGTGCCGCAAAATAATCTCTCATAACACAAATTTTAGCCTCTTCACCACCTGGTTAGAAGAAAAGGACACTAAAAATGTTGCAGCCTCACCCCAAGAACCTTATATAGAACAAAAGAAAATCAACAAGATTGTAGAAGAGCGTCAAGTGATTCCTACTGCAACTATGGGGGTGCCTCCACACTACATAGTCAAATCAAGTTATGATAAATCCCTTCATGTTCTTCATGTTGCATATTCACTGGCATAGTCCTCTGACACTAAGGCATACCATGCAATGATATTGGTTCATAAGAACCTTCAACAAGTTAATAAACTCACCAAAGTTGATATTCAACAAACGCATCCCATATCCCACAAGAACTCAATGCAATGGAGACCATTTCTTCATAATGTGGGAGGATTTATCTAGAAGGATATTGGTGGCCACCCACCTATTCCAACTAGATCAAAA
Source organism: Picea engelmannii (assembly GCA_009831015.1). Classification (NCBI taxonomy): domain Eukaryota; kingdom Viridiplantae; phylum Streptophyta; class Pinopsida; order Pinales; family Pinaceae; genus Picea; species Picea engelmannii. The sequence continues at coordinate 176,417 of ML783136.1, read as the reverse complement.
CATTTTTTTGAGAATTTACTATTTTTAACAGTTTTTTGGGTCCTAAACTTATGGTGCCATTTGGAGGGTCTAAACAACATTTTTTTTGAAATAGGGAACCTAAATTATAATCGAAGTTGTGATTGAGCCTATGAAATGAAGCTCCTCATCAAAACCTTTCCAATGAGACATTGTGCGCTCCAAACATAGATCATATGCAAAAGTTGCAAAAGTTACAACCCTCGGAAGTTGATGTACTAACTCACCTTAATGGGGCCCATATTATATTTGGTGCTTCATCTCATACGGTTAGGTTTTTGGACATCTATGGTTTTGGAATTCATGTTTATTGTAAGAAAATGATTTGAGAGCCTCATTGTAATCATCTTCTTGTGAATGAGCATATCCATCACATCTCTTCTCAGAGATAAGATGCCACCATTCTAGCGAGTCATTCACTCTGTAATTTTATAGTTTCTATACATTCTCTCATTAATAAAACAATTGTGCATTACTGTATCCCCGTGTTTATTGAAATTTTTCTTTGTATCTCGCCATATATATGTATATTTGATTTTTATAACTTTTCTTTCATTTCATTTTCAAAAATAATCTGGATCACAAGGATTGACATTGAAGAAAACTACTATTAATATTGGGAAGCAAGAGAGGTAGGCTATGAAATTTCAATATCTTAGGTTAAAGATTTGAATAGTCTACAATTTCAACCTTGCTTTTCATATGATCCATATGGAAAAACTAGCAGGTGTGACTATAAGGAAAGTAGGAGAAGATAGATTGAGATTTATGATAATGCAAATTATTTGCAATTTACTACAATCTTATTATTCACATTTTTCATAATTCAACATTGTTACTTTATTTCTATTCAATGTATTCATCATGTAACTCTTCAATTATACTTTTGAATAATACTTTCTATGTTCTCAACAAACTTAGAAAACTAAGTAAATTTGAAATTCATCTAAGACATGTATATACATAGTTTTGAACATCTACAAATTATGCCACTATATTGAAGAAGATAGATCGACATTGAACATTCTTGATAATACTCTCTATAATTTCAACCAACTCAAGAATTTGAGTAAATTTGAAATTATAAGACTAATCTTATACTTATAGATATATATAATGTTGATCATATATAGATTGTGTCACTATATCATTATCCATAATACTCTCTCTACTTTCAACCAATTGAAGAAAGTGAGTAAATTTCAAATGACTAGATTAATCATAAGCATATATATATACATAATTTTGATCATCTACAAACTTTATGTGAATTCCCACCACTCAAACCATCATAGATCCATCTTAAACCAAGATATATCAAACACTGAGAGGAATCAAATCTCTTTGAGGTGCGGACATTTCCTCATGTTTTACACTCTAAATTAGGTTTCCACCTCTAACTATTTGATCCTTCTCAACACTTAATAAATTTGAGTTTAAAATAGATAACAATTAATTTAAATAAAACATAAAATACATTATATAATAGTTAAAATAAATTATAAAAACTAAAATTATTATAATAATGACTTAATTTTAATATCCTTATTGTAAAAATCAACAAAGATACATAGGTTTCATTTCTATTGATGGAAAATATTATGTAGAACACCATGCATTATTTCATTGAAATTTGTACTTTAATGTGCACACGGGTGATTCTATGATGAATACAAGCACCATTATAGCTCATTATTCTCACAATGAGTCCCACTACATGGGTTTGGCTATCGAAATGGATCTATAATATATACTACATTGATCAAAACAATTTAATATATACTACATTGTTGTGTCTCTTGTATACAACTTTGACATTGGATTCATGAATGAGAACACCTAAGTGAATTCTTTAATGTGATAATAATAATAATTTCAAGTTATAAGTATTTTTTCAATAACTTTCACGATCATTATTAGTATTTTAGCAGGGTTTCTGAACACTATAGTAGTAAATACATTCATTAAATAATGAATATCTAATATGTATATTGTTTCCAATGCTCCAAATATCATCTCAATCATAGATACTATGATTGATTCTCTTGAAGAAGTCGGTTAGTGGTTGTCTAATGGAATAGTAAGTGGATTACCCATTAAATCTCATTATTCATACATGTTGATCTAGTCCTACCTATATTTTCAATAATATTTTAAATGTTCCAAAATCCCTATTTTAGATGTTCCAAAATTCCAATCATAGATTGAACTTTTTGAATGAAAATATTTTATATATAACTATAAACATCTACAACTATTAACACATTTCAAAAAATGTGTTACAAATAGAGGAATGAATTTCAATTCAAAGGAATGAGTTTCCATTGAGATTGTAAATATTTACAAAAATTTAATATGCTAGAGTTAAAAAGAACAAAGGAGTAGATTATCATATTTGAAGAACAATAATAGNGATGAATACAAGCACCATTATAGCTCATTATTCTCACAATGAGTCCCACTACATGGGTTTGGCTATCGAAATGGATCTATAATATATACTACATTGATCAAAACAATTTAATATATACTACATTGTTGTGTCTCTTGTATACAACTTTGACATTGGATTCATGAATGAGAACACCTAAGTGAATTCTTTAATGTGATAATAATAATAATTTCAAGTTATAAGTATTTTTTCAATAACTTTCACGATCATTATTAGTATTTTAGCAGGGTTTCTGAACACTATAGTAGTAAATACATTCATTAAATAATGAATATCTAATATGTATATTGTTTCCAATGCTCCAAATATCATCTCAATCATAGATACTATGATTGATTCTCTTGAAGAAGTCGGTTAGTGGTTGTCTAATGGAATAGTAAGTGGATTACCCATTAAATCTCATTATTCATACATGTTGATCTAGTCCTACCTATATTTTCAATAATATTTTAAATGTTCCAAAATCCCTATTTTAGATGTTCCAAAATTCCAATCATAGATTGAACTTTTTGAATGAAAATATTTTATATATAACTATAAACATCTACAACTATTAACACATTTCAAAAAATGTGTTACAAATAGAGGAATGAATTTCAATTCAAAGGAATGAGTTTCCATTGAGATTGTAAATATTTACAAAAATTTAATATGCTAGAGTTAAAAAGAACAAAGGAGTAGATTATCATATTTGAAGAACAATAATAGCTAATAATCAACCGCAATCTATATCGTAATCCATGGATGGGTTAACTTTTTATTGTATATTGCAAGAAATAAGCACGGAAGATCTTTATACAAAGGTTCCTATTATTTTTTAAAATGAATGTTGGAAATCAATATTGAAATTATTTGGAATTGGATATTTTTATTAATTAGAATTAATTATTAATATTAATATTAATTTATTCCTAAAGAGTTTGAATATATATATTTTTTAAATTAATAAGTTTGTTTTATAACAGTGTCACAACAATCTTTAATATGGATGGATTTTTTGTCTCCATAGCTTTCGAACCAATGATTTTAGCATTAAAGAATTCCTTAACAACACACTTTGTCATCTACTACTTTAGAGACAAATTCTTTTGTATTTTAAATAAAATATAATTTTAAGATAACTAAGCTAGTCTACCATAAACATGAAAAATACAACTATGATAAGAAATCCGTGCTCATTTAAATGGATCAAAAGAAATCCCCAAAACCTATAATCAAATAAATTATCACCACTACATTTTTCAAAGAATAATGAATTAGAGTTTGAAGGGTTCACTCCACAACAATGAAAATGACAATTAAATAGTAATTTATTAATTTCTAATGAAAGCAATGTTTATAAACAAAAGTAACAAGTTTCAAATGCATGGTAAATTTGTTTCAAAAGAGAGAAAGAGCCGCACCATGTCTATAGAAATGCTATTTCAATAACTAAAACAACTCAAATTGAATAGTAAGAGGAAAATAAACATCTTGTATAGCATACAACACTAACACTAAGAAAAATAAGTATGAATCACAATTAAATATTAAATATCAATTACCATGAAATTATAATTAAATATCAGTTTCTAATTAAATTGATGTTTATAAACCATAATGACAAATTTCTAATCTATAATAAATTTGTTCCAAAAGAAAGCCAAAACCACATCATCTATACCCAAATACTATTTCAATAACTAAAACAACTGAAATTAAACTACATTAAAGAAAACAAACATATTGTGCAACATAGAACACTTAACAAAAAAATATCAATTATCATTATTATTCAATATCAATTATCATGAAAATTAAAATTAAATATGAGTTTATAACTGAATTAGAATTTATAAACAAAAATAAGAAGTTGTTCATATAAGATAAATTTGTTCCAAAAGAGGCAAGAACTACACCATGTCTATCCAAATGCTATTTCATTAAATTAAACATCCAAATTGAACAATAAATTAAAACAATCCAAGTTTAACAATAAATTGAAAATAAATATATTTTCTAATATACAGCCCTTATAGTATGGGTATTCATGATATTCAAAGAAAATTGATAAAAACTATATAGAAAATTTTGAAAACTCCATTCTTAACTTTATTAAGAGTAAATATAATTAAAAATAGTATTAAAATATTAACCAAATTTGATATTCTCTGTCAAATAATTTGTCCTTCTCATTGATCTCATATATCCCTTTATGTCCTCCAATGTTACAATCAGCGAGCGAAAGGTTTTTGAACTTATCAGATACATTAAGCATATACATTTTTGTCCTTCTCTTGATCTCATATATCCCTTTATGTCCTCCATTGTTACAAACAGCGAGCGAAAGGTTTTTGAACTTATCAGATACATTAAGCGTATGCATTTTGACTTTAAGGATGATAAATAATTTTTTTCAGTCTAAATACTTATGCAAAGTTTTTTTCATTAATATTTTTAAATATAAATTATGTATTTTATGAATATAAACTATGTGATATAGTTTATATCTAAAAATTTCAATGTAATATATTATAACATTGTAATATGTTATAACAACATTATAATATGTTATATATTTTATATTTAAAAATTTCAATTAAGATTATAATATAATAATATTTAAAAATTTCAATTAACATTATAATATAATAAGCTGTGAAAATCTATATATTTAAAAATAAAATTTCTTTAAAATTTTAATTATTAAAGATTTAAAAAAAAACTAAAACTAGATAGTTTACTTTCTTTATGTTATTTTAACTTAGAAAAATCTAATCTTATAATTAAATCTCTTTCACGTATATCGTTATCTCTCTTCCTTCTTACACTGATAACACTAACCAATAGAATTCTAATCTTATAATTAAATCTCTTTCACGTATCTCGTTGTCTCTCCTCCTTCTCACACTCATAACACAGCAGCTTTCATTTTGTTTTGAATCGTTAAAACTTTTTTTTTAATTGAATTTTAAAGTTCTTAATGTTATTGTTGGAATACTCACTAGAAACAAGAAACTTTCATTTTGTTTTGAATCGTTAAAATTTATTTTTTTAATTGAATTTTAAACTTGTTAATGTTATTGTTGGAATACTCACTAGAAACAAACATTTGAAGTTAAATCCACGACTAAGTCCCCATTGTTAGAGAGAGAGAGTAACATTATTTTATTTAGGTTGTAACGATTTCCATCGTTACTATTATGTGTGATGCAAAGCAATTGTAATTTTTTTATTTTTTTAGTAGGAAAGTAACAACGACAACAATCAATCAACACAATTTGATGACGAACAAAGCGCATACAAATAAGGCAACAGACTAGAATGACCCAACATACTAGCACATCATGAAACTGGACGAAACATGCGATAATCAATTAGACAAAATAAAAACGACTACCCACATGTCCTACCTTGCAAGCTTAGGACCTACAGGACACATAAGAAACACTCAAGCCAAGGTTCCCGTCAATTTTGACCATTTAAGGTCTCAAGGCTAGCGATTGTTCTAAGGAACAAGGAGGTGTCCAAATCTCTCCCGTCAGATGCAATATCACACCTACTAAGCTAAAACACAACATCAATCAATTCTGACACAACGACTTCGACGACCAATAACTAGAAACCTTTACGGAGAGAAAAACCAATCATATTAAGGTGTTGCAGAACCAAGTACCAACATCAATTACAACGAACAATACGCCCACATCGGGAAGCACAAGAATCTGGCTAGGTTATCATTCGCATCTATCAAATGGATCTTGCAATGATCCCCTCATCAGGAATCATGTCATCACATGGAGATAGGCGTGATAGTAACCATGACGCAACATAACATATATAGACCTTTAACCCAAGAAAAATCTCATGCGCTAGGAGACCGAATTAACTGTCAATAAATACACAAAGACTATACCCAAGCACCCAATCAACAAGTCAACAAGACGCAAAGTGACATCATCCAAATTTAAATTGTGCAACTAATCGAAGGATTTCTTGTTTTCCTACAAGGCAATCATATGTGGTGTAACAAATATGACCAACCACCATTTACAATTCAACTTAAGGCACAAGGCACATAGTAACCAATTTATTGTCAAACTATTAATCAATTTAGCTAATAAAACTATTAAACACTCAACCATTAATCTAGAGCAAGCCATAAAACTATTACATGAATAAACCATAAACCATTAGTTATTCAACCATTATGACTAAGTGAAAATGAGTGGACTATCCCTCCGATGACACATTAATAAAAATAACTATGCCTAACACATTAACGAAATTAATATGTGATAACACATGCGATAACATTAATAAAAGTAAACCATTATGACAGTTGCAACCTAAATAATTTCTAAACTATTGTAATATTAAGTTAGTGAGCAATACTACATTGTTCATAATAATTCCTTAACTGTAAAAAAAACCACTTTTCTAAATGGTTTAACCACAATAGTGGGTCCGGTGCCTTAATTCAACTACCGAGGCCATTACATAAAACATTCCTAATTTACAGTATGCCAACGCTAACCCCCTAATAGTAGAAATCTCTGTGTGATTCGTTAAGTCTCAGCGTAGTTAATTAAATCATAGTTCAATGCAATACAATCTCTGGTAATTATTACAGGGTATAAAAATCTCGACTCAATCAACCAATATTTTAGGATTTAGAAAATTATCTTTACGAGTGGTAAGTGAGCAAATCTCAACAAGGAAATAACTAATATTAGATGCATATTATAATGTCATATTATGTAGTTTGATTGGTCATCTCTCACAAGAGACTCACGTTCAAGTCCCCACAATGAAACATGTTTATACCTAAACCCTTTTTGCAGTAACCGAAACAATTTTATAGTAGGGAAAACGTTTTCATTGTTTTATTCTTGTAGTAAACGATTGGATATTATGGGTGAGTTGTCGTACCCTTTCAAGAAAATTTGTATATTTACTGTTTTAAATAGAAATATTATATACAACAATGAGTGCGAGAGTTCAGAGCTAGTTCTCTATCAATATCAAACCTTAAAAATAACCATAATGCCATTGTTTTTTGTCCAAAAGCCTAGTTACTACACACATCAAAACGATTTGTCCTATAGACCTTTTAACAGAAAATTTGCGTCGAGATCTTCTTCATGGAGAACCAAATAATGGAACAACGCAGAATTATGAGCATTTTTCCTGCATTTTTTAGCTAGTTGTCATGGCTAGTATCCTCAATGGGTCTTAATCATGTGAGCTATCAGATAGTGGCTGGCAGATGGGACCTTGCTACTACCTCCTCTGAGGGATCAACATTCAACCGTTAATGAAAAAAAAGAACTAAAAAGACAACGCAAGGCAAGGCTAAGTGAACAAGAAACTAACCTTCATATTGACAGATGGTAAGATTTCCAAGAATTTGTCAAAAACTTCTGACAAGGAATCTCAATTTACAAACGTAATGCTTACCAATAATTTCGAGTAGTCATCACAGAGAGTCCCTTCGAGGGATAAAGTGTGGTAAATTGAAATGCAATACAAATATTGAGTAGATTTAATTGAAACGTTGTTCAGAATAGTCACAGGAATTAAAACACCACAGATTTTGCCTCAAGCCATTCATGATTTACAGAATTTTCGCCAAAATACGTAACATGCAGAATGAGTTAACACGGTTATCAAACATTTCAACAGTCAATGCATTCACATGAGGGAAACACAATAGACTCCCAAACTCCCCTCATAGTAAAGAAAATAAATGAAGTAATTCACATAGTAATAAAAAGAATAACAGAAACAAAACACAGAAAAAAGAAAAACACAACAATAAAAACATAGTTGTGGGTCGCAGAGGAGATAAAAAGTTTGGTGAACTAGAGAGACATCCCCATAAACATTGTGTGGAAGCATGATTTGCAGAGAATAAATCACAATAATCATAGAGGCTAAGGAGGGAATAAACGCCCACGAGGGAAATCCTTGCTTGGCAGAGAAATGATCATACACTTATTATCCATGCATAGGAAATATGGTCATTTGAATCTAAATATTTAACACCAGAGTGAAAGAGAGTCGAGTTTGTTCCTGGTTCACTCCTCATGCACACACTCATAAATTAAAGGATAAAGGAACAAAAGATAAAAACACAAATCTGCATCGAGACCTTTTCCATGGAGAACAAAATAATGAAAATAAACACGACCAAGGAATAAAGAAAACGTAGGAAGGAGATACAAAATCATAGGCAATGTTTTAATTCTGGGGCACATTCTGGCCACATGCAATTAGACAGTAACTCAAAAATAAAAGATATTGTGGATATGAAGGTTTCTTATAGGGTGAATCAAGTGACAAGGGGATTACATTGATAACATAATTCTTAAGGAATCCCTAAGGGGACCTACATTCTTACCAAAATTCGAAAGAAAACCAACTCTATCCTATGCAACATTTTTTCCAATGTGGTTATGTATGTACAAATAGTTTTCTTTTTATTCTGTTAGATTACCATTACAAATTATGATTTTACAAAAAATAATGTTACAATTACCGTACAAATCCATGTGCAAGGAAATCTCATGGAAATGAAACTGTCATCTGAATACAGTAAAATAAACAAGTGTAAATTAAATTTTATTCCAGGTAACATATTTAACAAGAGTACCTTTACCAACGACGATGAGATGAATATGTCCTCCTGCGTGTTCACTCAGTCCATATCTCTCTTGCCGACCAATGACACTTCACCGATACCTCCGAGCCAATGCTAGGGGTACTCTTCTTCCCCCTCAGCCCCCTAAGCTGCAAAGGGGCCGTGCAAATGATACCAAAGAATGCTACCACCCAGCTCGTCTCACAAATTCGAGCTACCACTCATTACCTGAGCTGGGTATCCAAACTCCCATAAGAGAAAGTTTTGTCAATATGAAATTTCAGCAGCGTAACGTTGTGCAAGCCAGATGTGATTCATACTCCTCATCCACCATACTTTTTATAGAGTGTCTTAGTCAATAGTTTTCCAAACCCTCACTAGATTCATTTTTCATTTATTTAAATAGGAAAAATCTCCCCCATACACATGTCATTTGATTCCCTAGTTGCACCAGAAAATCAACTTATTAATTAATTAAATATTCTTATTTCCCTCACCCACTCAAAGCGTTCATAAAAATGCTCCTTGGCCTCCCATTATTCCCTTACAATTCTTAAATGACTTACGCCTTACTTAATTCCTAGTTGAGTTCATAAATAGAAAGTTCCAAAGGCTAAATTTATTACTAAGTTAGGCATTCCCCTTTTCTTTAAGTTTCCCCCTTTTCGTAAAGTTTCTCCTTTTTATAACTAAGTTTAGAATTAGCATGTTTAGACAAAAAAAACCAAATACCCCCTTTATTATCTAAACCTTTATTAAAATTTTCACTTTAATTATTAATGCTTGAATTTTCTTTACCCCGTTCCTATTATGTGTCTAATTAGTTTTTTTTTTTCTAAGGTTCTACTCAGACCTAGCTTTTCAATTCACTAGGCTTGGCGATCATTCTTCAGAAAAAAAATTAGTTATCAAACTTTACTTATCACATCATTCATTTAATGCCGACTAGTTCCTAAGGAGGCATAGTTTTCTAGGAATTAGGGTTATTAACTTACTATTTAAAATTGCGACATGCCCTTTAGGACACATTATGTGCTCCAAGAGTGCCACTCACCTCTTTCCATTTTCTTTCGGCGACATGCCCTTCAAGACGCACTACGTGCTCTAACAGTGTCACTCGTCTCTTGACTAAATTTGGTAGACGTCAAGCCCCTGGAGTCAATACTCTGTCAGGTGATCTTGTGAGAGACTAAAAACCTATAAGGAATAAGGACCCTCCCTTATTGCGTGCCCCTTAGAATCATTGTGAACGACTATCACAGTCTGCCCTATGACATCGTGGGTCTTCTTGAACTAGGTAATCATTAAGCTACAGTTCGAGCCACAGCGAGACTGGTAGTAGGTTGTGGCAGGCTACTGCCACACCTATCCCTCAATGTCTCTAGTTGTAGTACGTGACCCCTTTACTCATCGGCCTACATCCATCAATGAATCATGTCAGCAATAACAATCAACATGATGATATCTAATCATATGTACATATGTCACATCAACAACATTCAAACCCTAACAATCCACTCCCTCACTTGATCTGGAGTCCATGAGTTTCCTCGATGCCTCAACATCTTTAATGTCGAGAGTCCTACACACTAAGGAGGACCCAGTGAATAGCAATTGTCGATGTAAACACAACAAAAATAACATATCATCAAATCCACAGTGTCTCATAATCATAATCAAAACATCCAATAATATAATGATGTGGATCACTTGCAAGCAAGTGTCCTCAAAGAATAATTCCACGCGGGATGTTACATAGATTAACCAATAGGATTATCACCTCGTGGATATGATTTTCGTGCACCAGCATTTATTATATGATAATCAAATTATATGTATTCACTTTAATCATCTTTATAATTAGTAAATGTTGACTGTGGAAACTTGTATAGTTGTTTAGTAAAAAGAATGTATACAAATTTTATTTAAATCTTAAATCTAACGAAGACATAAATTGTTTTTTTTTTTTGAGAGATTTACACCTTCCCATATGTGGACATTCTTCCTTTAAATTTATATATTGCTATATAAATATAAAATTTAAAGAGTTATTTGAATTGAGCATGTGATCCCTCCGCTCTGAAAAGTAAACAACACTAAATATAGTCTAATATGATAGTTTAGTTGTGGGAAAGAACTGTTCCTGCGATTTTTTTTATTTAAGTTCGACTGAGGTTAAAGATGAAAAATGAAGTTTAAAAAGCCGCCGAGCTTACGCTATACAGCAGCAAGATCCTACGAAACATTAACTGTTTCTAACAAAAACCCCAAGAGGGGAAACTGAAAGATATAGGCAGGGCATGACAAAAGAAGTCAATGAACAACAAAAGGATATCTGAGTTTCGTTTGATTTGCCTTCGAGATACAACGATTTGATTTCCAAACAACTCTTGAACATCAGCGAAGACAAACGGGAGAAAGATAACAATCCCTTCTATTATGAAAGTTGTTTTTATTAAAATCATTTAATTTTTTACTTAACCTGTCCGGAATATATTCATTCGCTCTGAAAATGCAAGGAAGGATTTTAATAATGGAGAGTTTGTCACCTCTCTCTATTGTGCTATTGGTGTCTGCGATACAACTATAAACAGCAGGAAAGCCGGATATTTTCCCATCACTCTGACTGAAATCAATCGTCCATCACTGGATATGAAATAATCACAAACAAGAAAATAACACAGATGAAGCCAACGAAGTGCAGAAGAATACTTGAGTACATGAATTTCCATTTATGAGGAGAGGTTTCATCGAAGAGAAGTAACAGTTTCGGAACAGTAGATTCCGCGGATTTCGAGAAAACATTGTCCTTCCGTTGTAGATTCTTGGTATCCGTTTTCCATCAACACCAGAAGATATAGTCCAGCCAAAGTATCTGCATCGAAGATGCCATTCAAAAGCAAATATAGAGAGTGACACTTCGTCGTGTAGCGAATGGAATTTCGGAATAATTATTTGTCATGGTGTCAAATGTATAAGCGTTCATTATATGTTTTAAAATATCTTTTAAGAATGAAAAAAAAAAAAAAAACAATTATATTATATTGTCATAAAGGGTATTATCAATTTGGAAAGTGGGAGTGGGGAGGACCTCTTTCCTGGTTGTAGAGACAAATTTAGTGGGAGTGGGAAGGACCTCCTTGTTTGTTGTAGAGACAATTTTAGACTCTCAAGGACGTTGGTTTACTCTTTAGGACTACACGGTTCTTTAGTTTGTCCCAAGATGTTCATATGGAAGTATTTACCATTTTGGAGGTAGGTGCGGTTTTTTAAAGAAAAGAATGAGTTAAATGATCATTTAAGTTGAATTAGTTTCTGATAAGATTATTCAATTTAAATTAGGTTATTGTAAGATTATACAATTGGTTTAAGGGTTATTCATGTAAGGATAAAATATATAAAGAATGAGCTTGTGGAAAGGTTACGGGAGGATATTACACTTCTAAGTTCAATTACAAAGTATTTTGTGACCAAGTAATAGACCATTTGGATTGGTAGCTTAAACCAATTTGTAAATTTAAGTCTCATTAAATCAACAAATTTTATGTTGTTTATGCCAAATAATAAGGTCTGTAAATGGGACTATATGTAAAAGAGAAAGCTTCACAGGTCAGATTACCCGACCCGTAATGACTCGAGATGTTGTCTACCTATTTTCAGTCGTTGAGGTTTACGTGGTTTTTTCTTTAAGTTCTGTAGATTTGTATAAATAAGCAGATATGCCCGATAGAAAGGACCTTTGGAAAAACAAAATTTCAGCCTATTGTATTAAAGACAATAAGATTTATTTTATAATTAATAGTGAAGCTCCATTGGATCCTTGAATTTTATTGGAACCACTATATGATCTACGATTATAGTGAGGATTGTTCTACATTCTGCCATCATTTTATCGATGTAGAGTTAGATGTTATTTTGAGTAAGTTATCTTGTGAGTATTGAATACTACTCTCATTGGTTTCTCATTTATTGTTTAAATTTTCATGTTAATATATGTTTGAACTTTAGCTCAATAATCGATGAATTTGGAATTATTTCTTGGTAGTTGACAGGTAGTTTACATGTATGTGTAGCAATTGTTATTAAGCCTTTCCATGCAATTATTTCTTAGAGGAATATATATCAGTTTATCTATTATTTGTTACTATGTTTCCTATGAGGAGTTAGCTTTAAGCGAAACTATATTATTCCATGTCATTTCTTTTACCTCATTGGTTAACAAAATTATTTCTTGTTAACCATACCATCTTTTACCATAGTTATATTCTAAACCTAAAAAAAACATTCTCAAAAAATAGAGAAAAAATGAAGGAGATAAAACATATAAATATTAAATCCCATCGAAAGGTTTTCACCATTAACCTAGAGGATCGTCTCATTCAAAATGAGGATGAGTTTAATGTGGCCTTATCCTCTAGTATGATCCCTATTGTTTATGTACATCACCATTGAACGAATGTTGTTTCTTCAACCTTTGTTGTTAACTTAAATCTATGAAGTGTCATTGCCTTTTGAATTGTTGTTGCTTCCACACTTTAGGCCTTGTGACTTTAGTTGATGGGGAAGTTAATCCAATCGTTACACCTCTATACTTGATAGACTGGTAATTGGAGGTATCTCTTATCATACCTTCATGCAAGGATTCAATGCCACCCTTGTGAAAGATAAGAAAATATTGTTTATCCCTTATGGGTTTTTAGGTGGGGTACTATGTGGTAAAATATGCTAAACATGCAAGTTAAGAAGGCCAAGTGCATTTTGAATACAATTTTATGATAGGGAGTTACAAGAAACATGACCCCAAAGGATTAGTTTCAAATCATGTTGAGAAAGTGGTCTTGATATCGCCATAAGCTCGTGAAAAATGGGAGGATGAATTGTTCAACAACAACCCCAATAATGAAAGGAAGTTGAAAAGAAGAAATACAAACCAAAAATAACTATTTTCACCTCTTTACCTATAGAAGAGCAAGCCAAAAGGGTAAATCTTGGAGTCTCTTCCAGATCAAGGGAACTAATAAAGGGAAGGAGGATGAATTTGAGAAGCTTAAGGAAGAAAAAAAAAATGGTTTGCAAGGAGAGAAAGAAAGAGTCTTGAAGGAAAAAGTAGTAGTGGAAACAAGGCTACAAGAAGACTAGAAAAAAAAAATTAAGAAGATGCAACATAGGAAGCACTTCCTAAGAAAATAAAGGAAACAAAGGGAACATGATTTTATATAAAAAAGGAAAAAGGACTCAAAAAAACCGAAAGAAGAATTGAAAAAGAAGCAATATGAGGAATGGGTTGATGCGCTCTAAAGGATACATGAAAAAGAAGAGAAACAAAATAAGAAATAAGAGTTGGAGCGGCCAGAGAGAGGGAAAAACAAGAGTAGATCGTCAAGGGGAACCAAGAAAAATATGCCACTACTATGAATCCTAATGAAATTATTGTTGAGGCCGAGTAAGTAAGAATAAGGTGGAGACAACAATGGAAGTAAATGAACATGATGACACTTTTCCCCTAGACAAGAATGATACCTCTAGCCAACACAAATATGACATTTCCTCAACCAATAGTGAGTAGGATGAGGGCTTACTTGGTGGATAGGACTCATAGGTTCCATTACCTAGAAATTAGGGAGGGGACATGGGTGGTCACGGTGATAAAATCAATCAAGATTGTGAGAAGAAAAGCAACCAAAATAATGGGAAATGGGATAGGTGGAGGAAGCATAGAACATGGTAAAGAAAATAAGGAGGATATCAAGACCATTTTTGAGAAAGTTGCAAATAAGGATGGAGAGACTTGGAAACCAAATGAAAGTTTACTATACGGCTCATTAGTTCTAGGAGAAAATAAAGGAGAAGAAACAAAGGATAAACCCAAGAAGGCTGAAAAATGAAAGGAGAAGCCCATTAATCAAGATAAAGGTAACAAAAGGAACATTAGAACATTTATATACTTCTATAAGCATGAGAAATATATTGTCCTTGGGTTATTAGCCCATCCATAACCAGTGGAGGAGGTGGCTTATGATAAAAACAAAAAAACTATAGTCAAGAGGACTCATATAAAGATGAAGACCACATTGGACAATGGTGCGTTGTGAACATCATAAGAGATCATAATAGATACCAAGAAAGATTAGATGAGATAATTTTATTGAGTAGACCTTTCCATCTCACGTGCCTCATTTGAGAAGGAAATTATAGAATAAAGAGATATGGAGAAAGATAGGAGTGAAATATATTCCCTCAAACACTAGATGAAATACTACCAAGAAGCTAGAGGGGTTACAAATTTTAAGATAGAGTGGTTAGAAGAGCATTCCAAATGCTTTAAAGTTCATGAAGACTTAGTAATGAAGGCAGTTTCCCTTCTAGGGGAATCCCTTTTGTTTAGGATTAGCTACAAGGATGTGATTCAACAGGAAAATAAGGGTATCGGTGCATTAGAAAGAATCGAGTTCATCTAAGTAGTGAAGAAGGAAAAAGGGGTAGAAGACCATAATATCAAGCTATTGCTAAAAGAGTTTTTAGTTCAAATTCATTTGGTGGCCAAAAATTGTGCAAAGATTGTGGATGATCCAAAATATAGAGTGGAAGAAGAATGGGAGTGTTTCCTTCGGGTGTGGGAGAAGTTGAAACAATCTATGGTTGACCTCCAAATACAAAATTTTGTCTCTCCCATATAATTTTGGTTAATAGATGAAGTATCAACTAGTTTATAGTGATCCATCCATGAATACAAAGATAAGGTTAGAAAAATAACTATTGTAGAATGAGAGCATGTGCAAAAGTATGTCTTCGATCAAGTGAATATCATTCATTGATCCAGGGAAAACAAACACATGTTAAGTATGTCGATGGACCAACATTGAATTCATTTTGCTCAGAGTTGTGTTAATACTTCTAGAGAGAGGGTTGGTTACATGGATGAGCAAGCAAGTCCAAGGATTCCAAGATCACCAGAGTCATCATGACTCAAGATGTTGTCTACCTATTTTCAGCCATTGAGGTGATTTTTTGTTTTAGTTTTCTAGATTTGTATAAATAAGAGAGTATTCTTGATATAAAGGACCTTTGGAAAAAACAATTTTCCTCTAAGTGTATCAAAGATTTATTTTAGAGTTAATAGTGAAGCTCCACTGCAATGGAATTAG
The DNA here is from genome assembly GCA_009831015.1 of Picea engelmannii. NCBI lineage: Eukaryota > Viridiplantae > Streptophyta > Pinopsida > Pinales > Pinaceae > Picea > Picea engelmannii. Next base: position 160,180 of record ML783136.1, on the reverse strand, counting down.
ATTGGAACCACTTTGTGATATAAAATTATAGTGTGTATTGTTATACATTATTTCATCATTTTATCGATGTCGATGATCCATGTGGATATAGATGGATACCCACCTATTCCAACTGGCTCATCTTGGCAGTTTCTAAGTTTGGCAGTTTGTTTCCTATTTTTTGGGTCTTAAACTTGAGGGGCTGTTTTGAGGGATTTTATAACATTTTTAGGGCTCACATAATGTGTAGTCCTCATATAGACCTTTTTAATGGCCTATCGTGCACCTAAAATGGAGATCGTATGCAAAATTTACGACCCTAGGAAGTTGATGTACCAACTTACCCCAAGAGGGCCCACATGACTTTTAGGGATTCATCTCCTAGGGTTAAGTTTTTGGATGTCTAGGGTTTTGGCATTCATTTTTATTGTAAAAAGGCTTTCAGAGCCTCATTGTACTCATATTATTACAAATGATCATATTCATCACATCTCTTCTCAGAGATAATCTACCACCATTCTAACTAGCTTGTTTCGATATCCATTTTATAGTTTCAACATATTTCTTATTTAATAGAAATAAATTTTTTGTGTTACTCTCTTATTACTCACTGTGTCTCTGTGTTAATATTATAAATCTGTTTTTCATTTCCTTATACTCATAAATCCATATCAATGGTATCAGAGCGGTTTTCTCCTTGTCATTTTTATTGCATGTCCCGAATGAGGTAAGGGTATAGAGAGTTGGGTCTCAAGCTTGTTTCTCTTGAGGAAAAATTATCTCACACACCCAAGAAGCCTTCCATGGAGGGAAGAAAAAAATATGATGAGACATAATATCCTTTCAAAATGTTACTCGAGGAAGCCCTCGAGCAACAAAGGAAGGAGATGATGGACAAATTTGCACAATTCCTTCGACAATTTCCAACAAGCGGCACATCTACCTAAAGAAGAGGCATCTCCCATTTCAAGGTATAAATCAATTTTGATATTCCTATATATTTGAAGTTCAAATAGATTCATATATCGTAGATAAATGGTTAAACCTTCTACAAGGGTATTATTTTTCCACAACTTTTGCAATAAAGGAAATATTACATTTGCACTCCTCAAGGTCATTCCCCATATCAAAGATTGGTGGGAGAATTTATGTGAGCAAAAGGAAATAGAGGGATCCAAATTATTTGCAATTTCACCCTCTTGGGGTTCCTTCAGGGATGTTATTAAGGAAAAATATTACCATGTTGGAAGTTATGATGACTTGTATACAAGATGGGCCACATTATGACACGAAAGATACAAAACAGTGCCAGAGTTCACCAATGTCTTCCATATCTTGTGCACCAAGCTAGGTATCAGATATTTTTATCATTATTTGGTGCTCAAGTACCACAATGGTATTCATTGATACATCTAGAAAAAAATGGAGTTTCTGGAGATCTCTTGCTTCGACACAGCCTATTGATCCTTTAAAAAACTAGTAGAAGCTTAAATAAAAAATGTGGTAGTTTGGGTCTTGGAACCACTTAAAGAAGAAGCAGGGAAATGGAAGCCCCAACCTACAGAACAAAGGGAAAATAAAATATGCACATCCTCAGGACAACCATTCGAAGCCACAAACAAAGAAGGACAATTGAAATATAAAGAAAGACATCAGGAAGTGGTGCAACTTTTGTAAGAGCCCATCGATTAAAACTGTTGATTTCCTCTCTAAGAGGTCATTGGTGGTGGAGGTGAAAGGTTATGAATAAGATGTGTGTTCTGACTCAGATTCAAACACAGTGCCACCATTTCTACCACCAAGATCCATCCTAGTGAACCTGATGAGAAAGAGGAAGGAGAGTGTATGTTTCATTAATAGATGTGGGTGAAGGGTAGTCCACTACACTTCATATTTAATAGAGATATCCAAAATAACCTCATCTCAGTGGACATCATCAAGTAGTTGGCCCTGCCAAAAATGCTACATCTACAACCATACACCATCTGATGGCTCCACCAAGGAAGTGATCTTTGCATCATCCAACAATGTCTCCTATAATAAGGTATCAAGACTCAAAATATGAGGTATTTTGTGATGTTTCTCCCTTTTAAGTATTTGAATTTATTTTGGGCCAACCTTATTTATGGAAATGCCATGTTGTATATGAGTCTAGATCTCACAGTGTTATTATTACTTTGAATAGGAAATTGCACATGATACTCGAGGTAGTGATACCTACTACCATTTCCTTAATCTATACCAAGCAATGCAGGAAGTTAATCTCTCAGACTGAGAATTTTTTCTTCTTCATGATTCACTCTCAAAGTGAGAGAAAGATTGTAGCCACATCCATGACCTTTGCAATTTACCTCTCTATGCAACATAAGAAAGTGGATAAGGTCGTGGAATAATACAAAGACATCTCCTCCTCACCCATTGGGGTACCTCTACACTATCAGGGCAATCCTCCAATCGATATGACCCCTGGTGCACTGCTACCCAATGGTTGAGTCTATTGTCGCTCTCTATTAGAAAACAAGGAGATCAAGCATCAGATCCAAGAAATCCTCCAAAAGGGGCACATTTGACCCAAATCATCAGCATCTGGAAGCCCAATCAATCCTTGTGCAGAATAAATATGGGACCTGGTGACTTTGCATCGATTATTGAGCCTTAAATAAAATCTCAGTCACGAACTAGTACTTGATTCCCTTAATCGATGATTTGCTTTACCAGCTCAAGGGGGGGAAATAATTCAATAAGATTGATGTGAAGTGTGGATACTATCAGATTCCAATAGAGAAGCAAGATATATGGAAAACTTCCTTCAATTCCAAAGAATTTCTTTTCGAATGGTTAGTCATTCCATTTGGTTTTACGAATGGCCCAACAACTTTCATGAGGATCATGGATAATATCTTGAGGCCTTTCACCAATAATTTTGTGGTGTTGTATCTAGATGACATCCTCATCTATAGAAAGAATTGGTCAGAACACTTGCAACATATTTAGTAGGTTATGCACACTCTATGATAGAACAAGCTATATGGAAATTTGAAAAAATGCTCCTTCGACATGGGCAAGGTCGAATACCTAGGATGCATTGTTGATGAGGATGGGGTGCATGTTGATCCCACCAATATTAAGGTCATTTTACACTTTCCAATGATTATAATGAGTCTCTAAAATCCATTTTATATAATAAACATGAATTCCAAAACCATAGTCATCCAAAAACCTAATCCTAGGAGTTGAAGCACCAAAAGTCATGTGGGCCCCATTGGGGTAAGTTACTACATCAAGTTCTCGGGGTTGTAAATTTTTCATACGATCTATGTTTGGGATTCAATATAGCTCTTTGGAAAGGTATTAACAAGGATATTCATTTTGTAGGCTCAATAATTCCTTCAACACTAATCGATGTGCCCACTCATGAAAAAAAATAAATTATGCCCTCAAAATGGCCCTGAAATTTTGGGACCCAAAAAACTACTAAAAGAAGTAAAATTCCAAAAAACTATTTTGATTTATTTGAATAGGTGGGTGTCCACCGATATCCTCCTAGATCAATCCCGCCCACCCCCCCTTAGGAATCAATGGTCTCCATTATGTTGAGTTCTCGTGGGATATGGGGAAGTGTTTGTTGAATCTAAACTTTGGTGAGCTTTTTGACTTGTTGAAGAATCTATCCTACTTAAGTTGTTGAAGGTTGTTATGAACCAATATGGATGCATGATATTCCTAAGTGTGGGAGGGATCTTTTGATGAATATGAAGCATGAAGAACATGAAGGGATTTATCATAACTTTATTTGACTGGGTAGTGTGGAGGCACCCTGTAGTTGCAGTAGGAATATCTTGCTGCTCTTCTACAATCTTGTTGATATGATTTTTTTGTGTATAAGGTTATTGGGTTGAGGATGCAATGATTGTAGTGTATTTCTCTTCTTACGAGGTGGTGAAGAGGATAAACTTTGTGGTATGAGAGATTACATTGCAAGACTAGTTTTTCAGAACAATAGTCGAACTACTTCTGGTATCCTATAGTTTTGAACCCCTAGAGTAACAATGGCATTATAGGGTCGAGACTCATAAAAGAAATGACGCCTCCAAATATATGCTTGGCCTAACAGAAAATCACAGACTTCATGTGGGGAAACATCACATGTTACTTAATCCTTGAAGGGCTTGATGTCATATGACATGCGACACTGTTGGCTGACACAAAGATCTCATCTTTGGTGAAGCCATCCCGTGCTGTATGGTTGTGTGTTCAGATTTTAAAAAAAATCCAACTCCTTTACAACCTCTATTGAGATGAGGTTCTTTTGGCTTATGCTATCAACAATAAAATATAGTGGGGTTCCCTTCACCCACATCTATGAATGGAAGCGACTCTTTGCCTCCTCAGGATCCTCTAGTTCTTCTAGTTGGATTGTTACAGTCGTCACAATGGCAATGGGTTCTACATCAATTATTTTTTTTCTTTTATTAGTGTCTAAATCAGAGTCTAAGTTGGTGCTCAAATCTATTTCTTTGAGCTGAGCCACCAATGTTTGTTTCGCGTGACGTTCATTGGGGTTGTGGCAAGGGATTTTGTGGATGTCGCACCACTTCCCAATGTTATTCTTTGTCTTCCTATTACCCTTCTTTTCCTGTGGCTTGGACTAGATTTATTGAGGTTGACTACTTTGTGAGTTAGGGCTACCTTCTCCATACTTTGGTTGTTGTGGATTTGCAGATCTGAATTCCCACTTTTTTTGTTGCTTAAATTCCTTCTCAATTTTGACAACATATTTATAACCGTATCCCAGCAATGAGACATCCAAAAAATCCATTTCGGTTGGATGTACCTATGTAGAGCCAGACGGTATTTCAAAACGAGATGTTCCTTAGACTCTTTGATAACCAGCTTAGTGCGCAAGGTATGAGAGGTATTTGTGAACTTCGACACTATTTGGTCCCACTTTTGATGCAGTGTGGTCTGTCTCATGCATTGGTCATCATAATTTCCAACACGGTAATATTACTCCTTGACTGCATCCATAAAAAACTCCCAAGTTGGCTCGACCCCAAATATTCCAGAATCCTCTATGTAAATTTGCTCCTAGTAATTTTCCCACCAATGTTTGACATGGGGGAGATCCATAAGGAGCGCAAAGGTGATCTTTTATCTACCGGTAAATTTATGAACAAAGAAATAACCTTCTAGAAAATTTAACCATTTTTCCAAAGCATCTGCAGCAATTCGACCTTCAAACATGGGAATATCAAAATTAACATGTACCTTGAATGGGGTAGCATCTTCAAAGTGACTACTTGACGAAGAAATGCTTGTTATTGTTAGCAATCGTTGAAGGATTTGGGACAAATTCTCCAAAATGTCGTTCCTCTATTGCACGAGGGATTCCATGAGCAACAACTTGATGGGATATTCTAGTCCCACATTTCTCTTTTCTTCTTCCATGGGAGGCCACCTGGGATGAAGAGAGTGTTTTTCCTCAATATAAAATATCTTGAGACACAACTCTCTGTACCCTGACCTCGTAGAGGACATGCACTAAGAAGCAACAATGAGCAGCCTTCTCTGATACCATTGATCAGGATTATTTTTTAGAAAAAAATGAAGGTAGAGATATAAAAATGAAATATATAGAGATATGGAGAGACAAACATAAACATTGCAATAAACATAGAGATACAGTAATGCACAATTTTTATTTATGAGAGAATGTATAGAAATTGTAAAATTACAGAGTGAATGACTCACTAGAATGGTGGAAGCTTATATCTGAGAAGAGATTTGATGGATACGTTCATTTTCAATAAGATGATTACAAAGAGGATCTGAAACTCATTTTTTATAATAAACATGAATTCCAAAACCCTAGACATCAAAAAACCTAACCCTAGGAGATCAAGTGCCAAAAGTCATGTGGGCCCCGTTGGGGTAAGTTAGTGCATCAACTTCTCGAGGTGATAACTTTTGCATACAATATGTGTTTGGGGTACATGATAGATCTTTGGAAATATTTTAATGAGGAGATTCATTTCATAGGCTCAATCATACCTTTGATAATGATTGAGGTTCATGATCACGAAAAGACATCATTTAGGCCCTGAAAATGGCCTCAAAGCTTTAGGACCCGAAAAACTTCTAAAAATAGTAAATTGCAAAAAACTTGATTTGAGCGAATTGGAATAGGTGGGTGGCCACCAATATCCTCCGAGATCACCTTGTTATTTAGATATTCTTAATCCCCAAGAAAGTCTCAAAGGAAGTTGGGTTTGATTACATATTTCAATAGGTGTAATAGGAACAATTTGAGTGATGATATTTCTACTACATCGAATCTATTTTCATTGTATTGTGATAGAAATCAATGCTCCCTAATATTTTTCATTATATCATATTTATTAATTGATTTCAACTACTTGATTGCTCAAAATGATTTTTCATTGTATCATCAATAAAATTAATGTAACGGATAGTTTTGCAATAGGTTATCACTAATTAGTTATATCATTGTTGAAATCATTGAAACAATGTGACTATCTAAATCAATTTTCATTGTATCATCACTTAATGCAATACACTTTATCAACTTGAGTTATATTTTTGCTGAAATCACACAACTATTTGATTCACATCAATTATATCATTGTTGAAATTAATATAACTATTTTTTTTCTATTGTGGTTCTTATTTATAACATAATGACTATATTGATAATGTAATTCATAACATAATGACTACATTGATAATTGAACTAATTATGCTATCCAAAGAATTTCCTATTGTAAAGTGGCAAGCATTCAAACAATTAAATTACATAAATTTGGTAATTAGTCTAAAAAATACATTGAATATTGAATTAAATGAGTTTAGAAAAATATGGTATAGAGTGTGAATATTAAATTCATTGAGTTTAGAAAATTATGGTATTACATTGTGAGTTTGAATTATGTGTTTGTGAATTATGATTATGGAATTAGCTCACCGATGTTATAGTTATTTGTAATAGAAGATGATATAATTTAATAAATTATACTATCCAAAGCATTTTCTATTGTAAATGATAAGCATTCAAACAATTAAATTACATGAACTTCATAAGTAATATAAAAAATACATATATTCAATTCAATGAATTTAGCATGTCAGTAATATTATAGCTCACTTTAATAGCGCATATAATATGGGCTCTAACATATAATATATAGGTATAATAGAAATTACATATTAATTAGATATTAAAAATGAACTTAATTATATTTATTGAGATCCCCGGATGGGGTGTCATGTTGCAAAGTCGAGAAAAGTGGGAAAATTCTAGCCTGCGCCATTAATATAACCCACCAACGACCATCCCTTCAACATTAAAATGGGAACGAGTCTGTGTAGGTTTAACCAGGGGACGAGGCCCTTCGCGCAAGTGAACGGGACAACGCACTAGTGCACTAGGAGTCCAGCCTTAATGGCCAAGGCAATCACCATCATTCTCATCCTTATCAACCACCTCGACAACAATGAGAGGTATTTGAATTTCACAGAGTTGAAAGTAGAGCCACCGGAGTTCTGGAGCAAGGTTATCCATTTGCTGGGAACTTCAGAAATCTCCAGGTTCCTCAACATGCCCAGGTCACGAGGAAATCCTCACAAGGGTGCAGCTTGGTACTCATTTGAATCACGCAGGCAGAGGCAGAAGAAGTTCGAGAAGGCATTGGCCTTGGCGTCCTCGTGGAGAAACAAGAAGTCCAGGAGACCTCGAACGCCTCCCATGGCGTACGTGGAAGAGATTACCATGGACAAGGCCATGCAAAGTTATCCTGAGCACCCTCTTTTCATAGTCTCGGACAATTAGAATCCTCACACTGATTTTGGAAATGAAGACAATATTTCGGCTCCACGAATACCGCATGTCACAGAGAAACTCACCCGGCAGACGAATTGACCACCTGCTATGTTGAGGAAGAGGTATTGTGCTGTGCAAATGCAAAGACCAACCCACCCGGTGGTCCACCTCCGGAGGAAGAAACTCAGTCGAACAAGTGGAAGGCACATAAAGTCAGTGAAGCAAATGAAGACGAAGGAGAAAACCATGCACATGGGCCATTTCCCTTGGCCTCTGTTGAAGGAAATTGGAAGGAGCAACCTCCTTTCACCAACCCGAGGTACCTAGCACTAATCTTTGAAATGCAGAGCATGCTGCATGATCAGATCTTTTGAACCATTCAAATCAACCAACGACTTGATATGTTGTACGTTGCACACTCAAGGACTCTCCCGAGAAGGCAGTGCCCTACGTGCGCGCAAACATATGCAATTCTTGTAGCAGGGCGAAAGCACGGGGAAGAGAACGAGCCGAATGGTTAAAAGGTCTTGTGATGTCCATAGTTAGCAATCTCTTTTTGTTTCAAAACGAGGCTTTAGCCCAGTTAGATCATAGTAATGTTCTAAGTAGGTTGGTAGAATATAGACTGAACCTAATGGCCATGCATTCTGGTTTCCTTCGGGCAGGACAACACTCTGATAATTTTGTTTGCTTGAACAAAAGTGGCATAGAATGTCCAGTTGTCTCGGTTTCCTGTTCAGGCGGGACAACTAGCATTACAACTAGACTCTGTAACTCTACAACTATAATATAAACAAGATCCTCCCCCTTTTTACTTTATATATATATATATATATATATATATCAAGATTAAATTATGTATATCATGATATGGTATAAGAGTATAATTAGAGATTATGTACTTTATATAGATATAGAGATAGATAAATTATATAAATTAATTTGTAGTTATTAATATCTTATATAAATTAAGAATTAATGAATATATTAATATATGATACTATAAAATTTCATTAGTAATTTATTATGTTAACTTAAAATCAAGTATTCAAGTGATTAACAGAGTTTAACCTAAATTAATATCATATATATCTATCTTTATATATATATATATATATCAATCATTGTAATAATAATATATGATACTCATAGAATTTCATTGATCTATATTAATATCATATATACCTATATTTAGGTACAACTTATACCATCATATGTCATCCATAAATATGTATAATGAATAATGAAAAAAAAGTGACAGGTTTTTCCAATAATTTAAATCCAATTACCTAAGAGTGCGGAAACTTCAATGGTTCAAAAAAAAAATATTATCTGTGTCTCATTTTTTTTAACTTTGGAATATTAAAGAAAAATTGGTTTTTAAAATTAATATAGAATCTAAACCATTATTTAAATATAAAAAACATACAACTTAAAGAAGGGTGAATTCTCCCCCGCATGGTGTGTCAGGGACGCAATCCAAGAGTTGGTGGGTTCCCGACCCCCCACCCACCTGGACTCTTGATCTATGGACACCTTCCAGTATTCTTCAACCTCCACCTCACCTCCTCATGCGATTCATTAACTGTTGATGTCTCCCCATTTCACTTGAGTATCCCTATCCTTTCTATCATGTCATGACTCTACCCACTCCTTACCAGCTAGAACCAGTCGTCCTTCACATGAGGCTTGGAAAGATGGCGAAGCATAGGATTTTAATTGCCGATACAACCCATATCTTCGCAAATCATCACAATATTCTCCATTTATGGGCCCTCACACTTGATAGTAATGTCATTTCCATCTCCTTTTGGATGCATTCTTGTTGGTTTATTATTTCTTGTCTCTCCTAATTTTTCACAAATTCCCTCTTGCCTTATGCAATGGGAACTCTCTCACCTTTATAAATATTGCACTCTGTGCTCTGGTTCTACACCCTCTTATACATGGCTCGGGGCAAATCTTTCTGTAGTGGTTGGGGGGAACCTCTCGCCGACCCAGAATCCGGTCAGGCTTTCACTTGGTGGATGCAGCTGAGAATTTAACGGAGACCTGTCACTCAGCCACCCCTCCAGATATTCAATCGAAAATGGATGTGGCCAAAGTGGATGATTGGGTATTAAGGAAGTTCATATCCTATCATGAGGTGAAGGTAATGACCAACTCATGGGTTCCTCACACTAGTTTTTTTTGTCTCCGGTCCTCATAGTACTTGAAAACGGTGGACATCTACTAGCACATGAAACTTTTGATGGGAAAAGTTCTTCTGAACAACCATGAATTTCACCAAGAGTTCCTTTTACATCTCGATGACATGAAACTCGAGATCAACATGGTTGACCACAAGCTGAATTTTATCGCGGACAACCTGGTCGACAACCGGGGGTAAAATCATGAAGATGGGTTACACTTTTGCTTGTTTTATGAAAACAAAAATTATATTTTCATAAGTTCTTCGACTTTCACCACACAAAAATATTTTTTTTATTTAAAATTTCACTTTACAGTAAAAACAAAACTTGTAAATAATTTTGTTATCTTTCCAATCACTACTTTTTAAATTATTTTTATCACGCTTTGATATGTCAATTTGACAGTTGTTTAACAGTATGTTCCTTAAACATAAAAGGAATGATAATGAGTAACTTTTTTTTACAATAATGTATCTATTATTAAACTTATGTTTTTAAGAAATGAAATAGACTCAACAATCTATAGAGACTCTATTTTATTATGACTATAATTTTTAATCTAACAGATGAAAATTATAATTTCTAGAATTTTTTTAAGTTGACCAAGATGAAAATGTTGCAGATTTTAAACACATGTTTTTCTACACCTTGTATATATCTTAATTTTTACTTAAAATTAAAATCTAAATATACCCTTTTAAAGAGAACAATTTAAGGATTATGAATACATTTGTTTCTAAATTTTTCACTGTATATTTTTAGAGATACCGATATTGCATTTCACTGAATCATAATGTTTGCTGAAAATATTATGTAGTGATTTTTTTTTTTAAATTAAATAAAATTAGATAAAAATAAAGAAAATGAAAACAAATTATAGGAATTTAAAGTAGATTCAATTTTGTAAATGATGGTGTCATTTTCAAAACCAAATTCTCAGTATTTGCAGGATTCTGCAACCTCTGAAGTTCAGGTCAGCTTGGGGAAATTATTTTGTTTTTGTTTTCAGTCCCAAATTGATGTTTTCGGTCGAAATAATCTTTGAGCCGAAACTTAGATTTTAATGGAATCCGCTAAAAATAAACATTTCGGCTGAAAAGTCTTTCTACCAAAATATTCTTACCATAGGAAAATAATTCATCCAAAAAACATTGTACATGAATTTAGAGGGCTCCGTCAGGGCGTCGTTCAATTTGACGTGCAAAATTTTCGGCCGAAAAAATTCATAACAATATATTTTCGGCCGAAAAATTGCCGCTAGGAATTTTTGAGACCCGATTGTCATAAAAGTGTTACCCATCTTTATGATTTTACCCATGGATCTATCGAACCTCGACTATGCTCATCTCTAATTCCCAACAGCAGTAGGCCACAACATTATCTAAGTTCTATGTTGTTCCTTCTGTTTTTTTTCTTAAATACCAACGATGCTTGGGCTTAACACCTCGCCTTAGTAGATTAAATAAGGATAGAAGTTTTCACAGAGGAACTAGGAATTATTCATACTCTATTTTATTATTCATAGGCCTAAGATATATCAAAGAGATGTTGAATGACAATATTATGTTTTTCTATCAATAATACAAGACTATAGATTATTCAAAAAAAAAAAAAGAATAAGGGTGAATTCTAAAAAAATAAAAAATAAAATTAAAATGTTATAGGAACACTATTTATCCAACATTAAAAATTTCAGAAATATGTATAATGAACAGGCGTTTTTTAACTTTTGAATGAATTTTTGTCGTAGTCTAAACATTTTATGAAATGTCCATTTTTTCCAAGGACATTTGCCCAAAATCTTGTAAGAAATTGTTAGAATCTTATATTTAAGTGCTTATTTTTTTATAATTGGAGTGTCCTCATCTTTTTTCAGCATGCTTCAAGGTTTTTGAAAAAAAAAAAATAGTTATTTTATGCAAATTTTAATTGTCATATTCCGATGAAAAATCCATTTCATAGAAGAGTTAGATAATGCCAAAGTTTGGTTTTTTCAATTAAATTAAATTTATAAATTAATTTATATGATCAAAATTGAGCATAAAAATTCACAAAATAACTAGAAGAATTCTCATTCAAATAAAAATAATGTATTTTAGAAAAAAAATCCAAAAGAAAATTTTAGTGTTGGCAATTGTGGTATACTATTGTCTAAATCCCATTGGCTATTCTAATTAATTGAATGGATAATTTTTATTTTTTTTCGAATAAATAATTGTATTCTTGATATTTATTTAGTGAATGTTCAATATGTTTAGATTACATGTATTTTAATTATTTAATTATTTTTTACTTATTTATATACATGACCATATTTATTTTGTTACTTTTTATTTTTTTATATACATGACAATATTTCATCCATAGTCATTGTAAAAAAACCTTTTCATATAACACATAATGTTAGTGTGCATTATGATTGGAAGACGATGGTTTGGATTTATAGCTTCCTTAATAATTTATTGGAAGAAAATTATTTGGATTTGGAGCTTTCTTAATAATTCCTTCAAACACTTTTTTTTAATAATTCACTATTATTCATATATATATTAAATATAAAATTATGTATCATTTAAAAAAGTTATGTATTTAAATGAATGTATATATTTATTTAATTTGAATTTAGTATTTTTATAAACTTAAAAATAATTATGAGTAAAATTATTAAAAATTTAAGTATTAAAAAAATTGAAATCAAAATTAAATAAGTGAATAACTATTATAAGAATGTGGGACAAGTTATAAAACTGGAAAATATAATTTAAAATAAAAATTAAATTTATAATTAAAATTAAAAATAAATTAAGTAATTTTTTTTTAAACTATATAATCAAAGAAATGAGAATGCTAAAAAAAAATATAAAAAATATTAAAAAACAAAAAATGTTGAGTAACACATTAAGGAGATTTTGGATGAAAAAGTATTGGAAGCATGGGTGATAATCACAAGTATAAAACTCGAAGTTCTCCTTTTTGGAATTTTGGGTTAGATTTATACTCTTTTTTCATTATATTCTTCATATTCTCATTATATTATTTTTATAGTAATGTATTTTTTTTTTTTGTAAGTAAGAAGTTTTATATATAAAAGGCCTTCAAAAAACCAAGTTAGAGGTACAAAAAATAGATATTAACCATACTGTAGTTACTGGACTGCCCCAATAGAGGGGAAACTAGTCCACCCAGTCGGGTGAATCAAGTCATAGGTAATTTGACAGTCTAATATATCAAAATTAAGCTGACTCGACAACAGCTAAAAAAAGAAGAACTGTTAAAACTTAAAGAATCCCCGTGGGCTTAAACACTTGGCAAATAACCTGGCCAGGTGGCAAGAATGGCCTCGTACCAAGGTTCCTCTTCGACGAGTGTCCCTTGACTTTCCAACTGCATGCTAGCATCCACGTTGCTCTCATCTCTGTCGGCGCTTGGCGAGGTGTCCTGTAGTGCATACTATCCTATGGCCTTCTCCACGCCCGTGTCCTCATGCTCGACTTGCTCCACATCAATCTCTATGGAGCGCTGCGTCTAGGCGTTTCCTTCACTGGTCTCTGCATGGAGTTTCGCTATTGAAGCCGCACCTACTGGGTCCGGGGGAAAAACATCTTGGAGGGAGGAAAGGATTTGAAGGATGGTCGTGAACTTTCTATCTGTGGTCTGCAGATGGAATTGGAGGTCCTCCACCCCTTGACGGAGTTCGAAGACCGGGACAAAGAGAATAGTAAAACTTTCATTCAACTGCGTGTCAAAGAAGGAGTCAGAAGACGGGTTCTCGTTGTTTTGGGGCCTGTGAAATGGAGGTGGCACCTCCATGGGAATTCTTGAGGAGCCAACTACTGGTGCTTGGGAAGGCTGGACATTTCTGGAGATTGGAGGGAGTGGAAGGTATCGCGAGGAGGAGACCGACGAGCTGTCAATGATGGCTAAACAATCAAACCGAGAGACAGGCGAGATGGGGGAGGAGGGAGCTATTGGCTCGGGCTAGAGGGGCGGTGAGGAGAAAGTGGAAGGCGACTCAAGGGGTGAGACAGAGGGTCAGGGCCGGCGAGGATTCCATGGAGAGCCTACTCGCGGTCGTCCCCTTTGATGCGGCATGAGTTTCGTCGAATGAATTCCGAAGAAAACCAAGTGCACCATGAAGAGATAGAGAGCCTGGAGATGTGCAGGGGCTACAATCACCATGCAGGTCCAGTTTGAACCAGGCTCGTGCAGCGAAGGGGAGAGCCAGTCGGGCCACGAGCGGAGGCGAGAGGCGAACACAAACAACAGGGCCATGGAATAATTCGTAAAAGAGATGTATGTTGCAGAGTTAAAGCCACTGCAACGTCGTAATGTCGAGTTAATGCAGTATCGGGGTGGTGAGCGATGGCACGAGCTCGTCACATGGCTCCTTGCCTTGTTGGCCGATCCGTTCCTCCTCCTCGCGCCAGTTGGCTCGCACTAGCACCCCATCTAGGGGAGTAATGTATTAATTTATTATCAGACGTTTTATTTCAATTCTTTTCAGTTTCAAATTGATACTATAGTAAAAAGGGTTCAGAGATTATTGATTTTTTTAACAAAGTAGATTCCCATTTTAACTTTATGCTTGGTAAAAGAATATACTAAATTATATACTTTTGTGACTCAGTGTATACAGTTTTGAAACTCCTCATTATCTACATCATTCAAGCTCTTATGAATCTCATTTCAAACTCAACTAGTCTTGAAACCCCTCATTAATAGTGTTTACAATTAAATCTCTTCTTAACCTTGATTTTTTCTTTGATTTCTTTTCTTGTGATTGCATTTATTATTTTCATCTTAACCCCTATCATCCTCCTCTTAATTATTGATTTTTGTTGACGTTTTTCCATTATACTATTTTATATTCATTTATTATAAAAACCCCTTCTTACCATACTTTTGAGTCAAAATTCTTCTTTATTTGTCATTTATTAATATATCATCATCACCCCCTTCTTCCAATTCTTTTTAGTCCAAATTCTCATTAATTTGTATCCAAAACTTGTTCTCCTTTCTTTTAATTCTTCTCTCTAGCATTCTTTTTTTCTTCCTTCTTTTAGTTATTCTCTCTAGCATCCTCATTTGTTCCATTATAAGGTTTTTAAGGACTTTTTACTTAATTATTTTTTAATTTTAATTATAAATTTAATGTCTATTTTCAATTTCATTTTCAATTGTAGATAGTTTTTCCTACATTATTAATGGCTATTCACATATTTAATTTTTCCCGGAGGGTTTCTAGATCAAACTCCACACACACTTTTGATTCAGAAGCCCTTCACGCAATATGACTGACTTTGGAAACTTACATACTCAGATATTTAATTTAATTTTTAATATTTTGAATTTTTAATAATTTTATTGATAATGGTTTCTTCTCTTCCAACCATTAGTTTTTGTTATCCATCTTTATATTTACTCTTGAGTATACATTTTTATAGTAACTAATCATTTTTCTATTTGAGAATGGGTGGAGTTTCCACTCTTAACATTGGATGTTTCAAAAATATTTACATCATCTAAAAAAAATACTTATATTTATACAATTTTGTTTAAAAATATATATTTATATAAATTTATATAAATTTTATTTTTAAAGAAACCATTTTGTCACTATAATAGTGACCGGTATTTCTTTCCATAAGTTTTAAACATCAATGGTAATATGATTCAGCCATGCTCCATTAAAATTTTCTATGAAAGCATTTTATAAATGTCCATGTTGTGTCTAAACGTCAACGGTATTATGGTTCACCCATGCCCCATCTAACTTGCTGGAAATTGTAATTACAAGTTATGAGATATTCATGTTCCATCGATTTTTCTGTGAGTCAATCTGTCTGTAGGCGAATTGTGATTTAGACAGTCTCACAGTCTGAAATTGGAAAGTTGCATGTTTACTCAAAGTGAGTCGACAAGAAGAGAAACAATAAATATAAGTGATCTTTATATTCTCTATTTCAATTAAGTGGTTGAAGAGTCAATCGTATTAATGGTAGTGTTTAATGTTAAGTCAGTTTTAGCTTCTGTAGTAAGTGTGAGTCGGATTCCATATAAGTCCAAGTCTTTTAATTAATGAGATGATGGACAACAATAGAGAGAAGAGGTAGAGAGGTGGAAGATTAAGAGCAACAAGTGAGGAGTTGAAGAAGTCTGAGCACAAGCTCCGTGTCTATAAAGTCAGTAGAAGAATCCATTGAAGCGGAAGATCATCCTAGTTATTGTATTCTATAACCATGTGTAATGCATTGAAGTTTATTAATATAAAGAAATTAATATTTTTGGGTTTATTTTCTAAGCATAACATTTTTTTATTATCCATTTATAAATTGTTCCTTAAATCATTTTATATTACAGAACACAACATTTTATGTAGTCTGTGAACTGCGTGACAAGTTGTGAGAGTTCAGTGATGAAGATTGTGGTGTGCAGTATTTTGTCATTGCATTGCACACAGTTTTCTTACGTGTTCTGGATCTAAGTTTTGATCGATACGCAGTAGATCCAAGATATGGTATAAGAGGAGTTGATCAAAAGAAAAGTTGAACACAAGTAGGTTCTCTCAGAACAAGTTCAAGAGAAGAAACTCTGTTGAAAATGGCCTCTACCTCAAATCTTGAACCTCCCACTTTTACAGGAAATAATTATGAGATGTGGTCCTTGACCTTGAATGCATTGTTTTGAGGTCAATATGTATGGGATATAGTCGAGAATGGATATATGGAACCATTAAATCAGGTATCATATAATTCCCTCACACAAGTTGAGAAGGATGTCTTGAAAGATCAAATAAAGAAGGATGAAAAGGTGTTGTTTTACATACATCAAGCCATGCATGAGAACACACTTCTGAGAGTTGCATTAACAAAGAAAACTAAGGAAGCATGGGACATATTACACACCTCTTATCAAGGTATGGAAAAATTAAATACTCCAAAACTAAAAACTCTTAGAAGAGATTTTGAAATTCTATCAATGAAAGATACAGATAAAGTAGATTCATTCTACACCCATGTCATTGGACTGATAAATCAGATTAAGTGTCATGGTGAAACCATAGAAGACATAAAAAAAATTGAGAAGGTACTTAGGATTCTTCCTCCTAAACTTGATGTCCTTTTCATAACTCTAGAAGAGATCAAAGACTCGAGTGAGTTTAGCCTAGATGAAATGCAAGCTTCCCTCATTAATCATGAACATATATTGAATATGTCAAGTATGTCATTAGAGAATGCATTTTCCATGCAGTCATCTATAAGACATGGAAGAGGAAGGGGGAAATATAACTCTAGAAGTAGAGGAAGAATTTCTATCAGAGGTGGATACCATAGCAATTCTAGAAATACTAATGGAAGAGGTCAAAACCAAAGTACTAGTCAACCAAGTGGTCAAATAACTGAAAAATCAAAGATTCAGTGCCATTAATGTAAAAAGTATGGGCATTGTGCATATGAGTGCAGGAAGAGACAATATAATCGGTCAAGATTAGTCAAACAACGCAAATAACCAAGCTCACCCTATATTTATGGCACATGTTGTAGCAATGCCTAGTGTTGTAGAAATGTCTAATATAGTCTCACGAGTTCAATGAAATGTTTCTCAAGCAAGTCCTTGTGGCATATGGTATTTATATTCACACTGCAATAACCACATCACATGAAACATAGAAATATTTTCTAGTTTGGATGAGTCAATCCAAACCAAGGTTACACTTGGAACAGATATCCAAGTCACTATCTTAGGAAAAGGTAGTATAAATATTTTAACTAAGGAAGGAGAAAAGAATGATATGTCTGATGTATATTATGTTTCTGGTCTGCATCATAATCTGATGAGCACTAGACAACTATTACAAAAAGGATACCTAGTCTACATGGAATATAATAACTATGTGATTATGGAAAAATGCCCAAGCAATCAACTTATTGAAAAAATCCACATGACAAGTAACAAAATGTTCCCATTGACTTTGAAGCCAGCGAAGAAGATGAATATAGTGCTAGATCTTGATAAATAAAAAAGTGTGTAGTTAGACACTGCATTTACAACATAAAGTGCATGCAGTTCCAATGAGAAAAATAGTGTGTGCAAT
This sequence comes from Picea engelmannii, assembly GCA_009831015.1. Taxonomy (NCBI): domain Eukaryota; kingdom Viridiplantae; phylum Streptophyta; class Pinopsida; order Pinales; family Pinaceae; genus Picea; species Picea engelmannii. The sequence goes on along the minus strand of ML783136.1, from coordinate 142,077 downwards.
ATCAAGAAAGGAGAAAAATTGCAGAGATGAAGGAAACATTCCAATATGAAGTACATGATGATTCCTAGTTATGGCATTTCATATTTTGACATTTGAACTTTGGAGGTATGAAGCTGATACACACAAAGGATATGGTAAAAGGTTTTCCATTGATTAAAAAACTAGAGAGGATATGTGAAGGCTACATATTTTGCAAGCAACACATAGAATCATTTATAGTTGGCAAGTCTTACAGAGTAAAATATCCACTGGAAATTGTACATTGAGACATTTGTGGACCAATGCAAACTCCATATATAGGAGGCACATTTATTGATGATTTCTCAAGAGAGACATGGATTTATTTTCTAAAGCATAATTGTACATTGAGACATTTGTGGACCAATGCAAACTCCATATATAGGAGGCACATTTATTGATGAGTTCTCAAGAGAGACATGGATTTATTTTCTAAAGAATAAGTCTGACAGATTGGGTTGTTTTCAATAGTTTAAATGACTTGTGAAGATACATAGTGGTTATTACATCAAGTGCTTATGAAATGAAAGAGGAGGAGAATAAATCTCAATATAATTTCAGAACTTTTGTAAAGTTCATGACATATACAAGCTATTTACCACACGATACAAACCACAACATAATGGTATCACAAAGAGAAATAATAGAACCATTATGGAAATGGCACGTAGTATGTTGGTATCCAAACATTTTTCAAATGAGTATTGGGTTGAGGAAGTAACAACCAAAATATATATATTGAACAAATGTCCTACAAATATTGTGAAGAACATAGTTCCTCAAGAAGCTTGGACATGATTAAAGCATAATGTGGAGCACTTAAAATTATTTGGTTGCATCACATACGCACATGTTCTAGATGAGATAAGAAGGAAGTTGGACAAAAAAGGACATAAATGTATATTTGTTGGGTATTCAAAGGAAACAAAAGGATACAATTTGTATGAACCTATCGCAAGAAAATTCATAATCAATCATGATGTTCTGTTCATGGAGAATGAAGCATGGGATGGAAGCATAAAAAAGACAATAAAAAATATTGATGCAATAGAGCATGATGACACATAATATGAAGTGGTTCAAACACCATGCATAGGTCAATGTCTAGTCCATACACTTGGCACTCGAATGCAAATCACAATGTAGAGTACTCTAGTAGGAACAACAAGTGCACAGTCTTCACCTAAAGTGCAACAAACACCATAAAGCAGTCCAAGTAGTTCTACTTCTCCAGATCCAACTTTAGCAAGTTTGTTACCAATAAAGGAAATAAGTCTGTGTGAAATCTACAATGAAGACAAAACAAACTCATTTTTTGGTTTTTCCTTATTTTCACAAATAGATGATCCATTAACCTTTGAATAAGTTGTCAAAGATGATATATGGACACAAGCCATGCATGAAGAAATCATATGCATAGAGAAGAATCAAACATGGAAATTGGTATAGGTACCTGATGACAAGGATGTCATAGTTTTCAATTGGATTTATAAAAGCAAGCAAGATGTAGAAGGAAAAATGCAAAAGCATAAGGCAAGGTTAGTTGCAAGAGGTTTTACACAACACACTGGAATTGATTTTAATGAAACATTTGCACTAGTTTCACACATGGACATAGTCAAAACTATGTTAGTCATTGTTGCGCAATACAAGTGCCCAATTTATTATATAGATGTAAAATCAATATTTTTGAATGGAAATCTATAAGAAGAAGTATATGTGGAACAACCACAAGTTTATGAGGTTCGCAGACAAGAAGACGAGGCGTGAATATTGAAGAAAGCACTATATCGATTAAAGAAAGCACCGAGATCTTGGAATAGTCATATAGATTCTTATCTCATACAGAATGGATTTCAGAGAAGTGAAAGTGAACCAACATTGTACATCAAAGAAAATCATCAGGTAATATGTTAATTGTTTATCTATATGTGGATAATTTGATATTTACATGCGACTTAGGCATAAAATAATTTAAATCAATCATGAAGGATGAATTTGAAATGACTCGTTTAGGGATAATGAGATATTTTTCGTGAATAGAAGCTCACTAGTCAAAAACTGACATATTTATCTCAGAATCTAAATATGCACATGAAATATTGAAAATATTCAACATGATAAATTCCAAAGCAGTACCAATACCTGTCATAACAGGATTGAAGTTAAGTAAGGAGGATAAAGAGTCCAAGGTGGATCCCACGCTGTTTAAAAGACTGGTAGGCAGTCCTATGTATCTCACAATGACAAGACTTGATATTATGTATGGTGTGAGTCTAATTTCAAGGTTCATGGAAACTCCAAAAGAATCACATTGGAAGGCAAAAAAGAGAATCATGAGATATGTGAATGGAACAAAAGATTTTGGTATTAAATAGTTGACCTCAAAAGATTTCAGACTCATTGGATACAATGACAGTGATAGTGGAGGAAGTGTATGGTATCATGGGCATCAAGGAAGCAACCCATAGTGACTCTTTCTTCAACAGACAACTACAAGGGCAATGTGTCAAACAATTAGGATGAGAAGAATGTTAAATTATTTATTGTAGGAACAACATGAATCAATAACAGTGACAACAATTCAACAATTGTGTTATCAAAGAATCATGTGTTTCACAAGAAAACTAAACATATTGATACAAGGCATCACTTTATGAGAGAATTGGTAAATGGCAAAGAGATCTGTTTAGTATTTTGTAGTTCAAAAGAACAAATAGCAGACAATTTTGCAAAGGCTTTAGCAAGAGATGCATTTCATCAGTGATAGTAAAAAACAAAAAAATCAAATTTTTGATGTAATTTTATTTTGTATTCCCACCTACTTATAATTAAGGGGGAATGTTTGAAATAGTAACTACAGGTCACTGAGATCTTCATGTCTCCACCGATTTGTCTGTGTCACTAACCCAATTGTGATTCAGTCAGTCTCACAGTGCAAGTCACACGTTTACGCAAAGTTAGTCGACAAGCGAAGCTATAAATATAGTTGAATTTTATATTATGGAGAGTTAAGCGGCTCAAGAGTCAATCATATTAATAGTAGTGTTTAATGTTAAGTCACTCTTAGCTGAAGTCTTAGTTAGAGTTCATATAAGTCTGAGTCTTTTAATTAATCAAATGATCCAGAGTAATACAAGAGGAGAGGCATAGAGGTAGAGGATTAATAGCAGCAGCTGAGGAGTTGAAGCTCTGTGTCTGTAAAGTGAGTAGAAGAAGCCAGAGCCAAAGCTCATCCTAGTTATTGTATTTTGTAACCGCGTGCAATGCAATGAAGATTATTAATATCAAGCAATTCATATTTCTAAGTTTATGTGTTAAGCATAAAAATATTTATTCAGCATTTATAAATTGTTCTTTAAAGAGTTTTATATTACAGTGTAGTGTGTAAATTGGGCCACAAGCCGTGAGAGTTCAGTGACGAAGCTTGTGGGGTGCAGTATCTTGTCACCGAGCTACGCACAGTTTCCATGCACGCTGCGGATCCATGTTTTGATCAGTTTGCAATGGATCCAAGATAAATTTTCTGTCACGGCATTTTGGGACCGTAAATGTTTATGGTTTTCTGCTTCCGCCATGTGCCATTAAACATTTATGTCGAAAGATCAACGATTTCTAAGCATTTATTTCCAAAGATCAAGGATTTCTAAATAGAACGACTGGAAATTGAAATGCATCGAACTCTCTCATAGTTTTTACAGACTTTGAAGCTCGTTTGTTTCCGAAACATTTTTCTATCTCCCCTGCTTATTCTGATATGAGTTTGAAACTGCGATAAACCTACTGGAATGGGTGACAGAAAGGAAAATGGAGACTTTGACAGTTTCCATCGAAGAGATAACCTTCTTGGAACAGCGGACGAACCAATAAAAATATATAGAAAAAATAAAAGAATATGAGAGGTCCAATATTTATTGTCTCAATATTTGCCAGGGTAGCAAGTAGAGCGTGTATCAGTATATATCTTTGTTGTAGGTGGCTGTTAATAACATTGAATCCTGTTAACTCGCTTATTAAACTTATGCAGTAGAATAGAAAAGGAAAATGAGAGATGTTCAAAGATATTTAAACATGGTTTGTGTTATATATTAAAGGAAAATGAGAGATTTTCAAAGATATTTGAACATGGTTTGTGTTATATATTAATTTATTTTCTTAATAGTTTAATATTACTGTTATTATTAATTAAAGTTACAAGTATGTGTTATATATTAAGTTATATTTTTTAAAAATAATTTATTATTGTTATTATTTTTATGAGTTAAAACTATAATATTGATAAAATGATAAATGGAAGATCCTAAAACAATAAACTTTTATTTGAGACTTAATTACTCATGTTACTTATGTTCTTGTAGAGAATAACAGAGTAAATCTAAAAACATTTAATAATTTATAATGTCAAAATTAAAGACAATACTTTTTCTCTTATTATAGTCATAGAAGCTAGTCTTTCCTCCAATGAAAGTATAACTATGATTAGTTACTTAAAGTACAAGGACAAGATAAACAATATGGAAGAAAAGATTCTTCCTAAGATGAGTGTTTTCTCAAGCAATATGGAAGACAAGGATTCATAACCTTACTTATGGCTAAGTAAGGTGACAAAAATATGTCAAATCTTCGATAAATCATTGGAAAATAAATTAAATGATTGTGTTCAACAAAATTAAAAGATAAATGAAAATTAAGATATTATCACAATGTGATCAACCCTAATTAGAAGATCAAAAGTATCTATCTCTTATTTCTATTGTAATGAAGAAAATCAACATTGCTAAAATAATAAGGAATTCTAATGAGCTCCATAGTGAAAGGTGGCATTGAAAAATTCCTAAAACATTTCAAGTCAATTTTTTTTTTTCCTAACACTAAGGGGGTTGAAAATGAAAAAAAATTTCTCATATATTGCCTTACTTACACTCACATTAAATATGAATTCTCAATATTTATTACAGTACTCACCTTCCTAACCTTTTATTAGGCAAAAATATAAAAATAATTTCAGATAATTTATTTCCTTCCTTCAAATAACAAATTTGATCTTAATTAATCACCACAACCATCATCATAAACTAATAAAAATCCTCTAAGCATAAACATAAACAAGTTCCAACAAAATGTGACAAAAAGGTTGACCACCTCGAGATAAACATAGGCCAAAATATACAAAGTATGGTATTAGTTTGTACTCTATACTACATTCTCATCTATTATGACCTTTTAATTTCCAATTTCTTCCATGATAGGATATTGGTTAAGAAAAAAACCAAAATAATAATAAGAACGTTTAGAAAATGTGACATCTTTTATAATTATTTTCGGCTACATAAATACAAGTACTATATTTGTGGAGACTTCGGCATGGAGTATATCCTGTCGTGTCGATGGAAAACGGATAGCAAGAATCTACGACTACGACAGAAGGCCAGCGTTTCCTCGAAAGCCGAGGAATCCACTTGCTAGAAACTGTTCTTTTTCTTAGACGAAATCTCCCCCATCATAAATGGAAATTGAAGTACTCCCGTGCAATTCCTTGGCTTCATCTGTTTTATTTTCTTGTTCGTGATTAATTGATATCTCGTGATGGATGATTGATTTCAATCAGAGTGATCGGCAAATATCTGAATTGCTTGCTAGTTGCGGTTGTATAGAGAGTACAAATTCTCCATTATTAAAATCCTTCCCTACATCTCCAGAACATTTTCGGGGGACGCTATGTAAACAATTAATTGATTTTAATAAAAAAAAAATCTAGATTGTTATCTATCTCCTTCTGTTTGTCTTCGGTGATCTTGTTTTAAAAATCTAATCATTCGAAACTGAAGGCAAACCAAACGAAACTATAATAGCTTGAGTTTCCGCGCTCGCAGGTTTTGTTAGAAACAGCTAATGTTTCGTAGGATGTTGCCGTTGATCGCCTTGGCTTGGCCGTTTACTGGACTGTATAGAAGCGACGGCTCTCTTCCTTCTGAACAAATATTTTATTTTGTGAGAATATATATTTTTTATTATTATTTTCTAAGATTCTTAACATCCAGTCTCTAACCCTAGACTGATCGATCTGAACCAGAAATGTCAAGGTCATGTATGGATTTTTACAGTTCTTTCCAACGATTAAACAAATGCATTCAATTATATATTTATTATTACTAACTTTGGGATGTGTAAATTGAAAAGGAAGAGGATAGCATCCTTAACGCTCTTAATGTTTAAGTTTTATAATTGTTGTTATTTATTTATCAATATATAAATTTAAAGGAGGAAGGATAACACCTTCAAAGTACATCTTTGCTAAGTTTAAAATCCGAAATAATATATATTAATTTTTATGGTTAAACAAATATTGCAAATCTTCGGCTAGTTAACAATTTATTTAATCATTAAATTAATATATAAACAATTCAATTCACTTGGATACATATAATTTTATTATTATGTAGTGAATGCACATGTAGTGCTCAGTAAAAATATTAATGCTTTACTTATCTACAATAGGAATACTCACAAAATTAGCTAGAAGAGCAAAACATGAATACTATCACCAACATTATCACCAACATTTAGAGTAAAATGACCATCGCATTTTTTAGAATAAGAGCAAAGAGAGTCTTATATGGATTAAAATATAACCAACTTCTAGCAATTGGTTATCTAGATCTGATAAATTACTTCCTTGGGACTTCTTCCCAAGTGTTCTTGATCCATGTGGAAATTCGTGGGGTAGTTTATTATTTTTCGTTGTTTTTTGGGTAGTGAACTTCTCGATCCATTTTGAGGCCCTAAAGGACTCTTTTTTGGGTATGTTGTGACACAAATTTTTCATCATGAAATTTTTGTCAATTTTTCTATTCCTCAAATAGATCTTTCCAATGGGCTATCATATGCCTAAAACGGAGATCGTATGCAAAAGTTATGACCCCGGGAAGTTGATGTACTAACTTACCCAAACGGGGCCCACATGACAGGGCCCACATGATTTTTGAAGTTTCATCTCCTAGGGTTAAGTTTTTGAATGTCTAGGGTTTTTGACACTTCTCATTATTGTAAAAAGGCCTTCAGAGCCTCATTCTAATCATATTCTTGCGAATGAGCGCAGCTATCACATCTCTTCTCACAGATAAGATGCCACCATTCAAGCAAGCTTGTTTTCCATTGTGTGTTAAACATATGTTAATAATCTTTAGTCATTTTGTTTTGCTTATAAAATCTAGATCACTGGTATCAGAACGGTATGCTCCCTGTCGTCTTAATGCATGTCCCCAATGAGGTCAAAGTACAAAGAATTGGGTTTCGAGCTTGATTCTCTTGAGGACCAAATCTCTCACATGCCCAAGCGGCCTCTCATGGGAGGAGAAAAGAATGATGACGGGATAGGAGATCCTTTCAAAATGTTGCTTGAGAAAGCCCTAATGCAACACAGGAACAAGATGATGGATAGTTTCACGCAAATCCTTTGGCGGCTACCAATAGGCGACACATCTTCTTCGAGCAGAGGCACCGCCCCATTCAAGGTACAAATAAACTTCAATATTCCTGTATTTGAAGGTCATATAGATGCAAATAGTGTAGACACATGGTTGAATCTACTAGAAGGGTATTTTTTTGTCCATAACTTTTCGAATAGAGAAAAGATTACTTTTGAGCTCCTTAAAGTTGTTCCCCATGTTAAATATTGGTGGGAAACTTTCAGTGAGCAAAAGGGGAAAGATGAACCCTCATTATTTACAGTCACTACCACCTGCGAATCCTTCAGGGATGTTATTAAGGAACAATAATACCCTGTTGGAAGTTATGACGACTTGTATACCAAATGGACCACACTGCGGCAAGAAAGAGACCAAGCAGTGCTAGAGTTCACAAATATCTTCCATACTTTGCGTACCAAGCTGGGTATCAAAGATTCAGAGCGAAATTTGGTGCTCAAGTATCGTGGTGCTCTTCATAGATACATCAAGACCGAAATGGAATTTATGGAAATATCATCATTGGGCGCAGCCTATCGATATGAAGACAAAATGGAGCAAAAGTTCAAACAAAAGACGTGACAATTTGGGCTCAGGAACCCCTCACAACAAAAGTTAGGAAAGGGCAACCCGAACCCATAGAACAAAGGACAGAGAAAACATGGACAGTATCAGGACAACCAGTCCAAGCGACAAGCAAAGAAGGACACTGGAAAGACAAAAGAAGATATCGGGAAGTGGTGCAATTTCCATAAGAGCCCTTGACATAACAATCTTGATTGTCGTTCAAAGCAGTCACTGGTGGCCGAAGTGAAAGCCTCTGAATCAAATGCGGTTTCTGACTTTGAGTAAGAACCAGAAAGGGGAAGAAGGATCATTGACGTGGAACCCAGTGCCACCATTGCTACCACCAAGCTCTAGCTTGATGAACCAGATGAGACAGAAGAAGGAGAGCACCTCTTCCATTCAAAGATGTGGGTAAAAGGCACCCTGCTGCACTTCATCGTTAATAGAGGTAGTTAGAAGAACCTCATCTCAGCAGAGGTTGTCAAGAGATTGGACCTATCAACAACGCCACACCCACAACCCTACACCATTGGATGGCTCCGCCAAGGAAGCAATATCTGCATCAGCCAACAGTGTTGAATATCATACGACATCAAGCCCTTCAAAGATGAGGTATTATGTGATGTTTTTCCTCTCAAATTTTGTAATTTTATTTTGGGCCAACCTTATTTATGGAAACGTCATGTTGTATATGAGTCTATGCCTCGTAGTGTTATTATTACTTTGAATAGGAAATTGTACAGGATACTCGAGGTAGTCCCACCTACTGTTATTTCCTTGATCTCTCCCAAGCAATGAAGGAAGGTCATATCTCAGACGGATAAGTTTGTCTTCTTCGTGATTCACTCTTCGAATGAGCGAAAGATCACAGCCACATCCAGGGTGTCTGCGACTAACCTCTCCACACAACAAAATCAAGTAGATAAGGTCGTCGAAGAATACTCAGATATCTTATCCTCACCTATCAGGGTACCTCTGCACTGTCAGGTCAAGTACCCCATCAATGTGACCCCCAACGCATCGCTTCCCAATGGGCCAGTGTATCGTCACTCTATGTTAGAGAATGAGGAGAGAAAGCAACAGATTCAAGAACTGCTCCACAACGGGCACAACCGTTCCAGCTCATCACCTTGTGGGAGCCCAATCATGTTGGTACAAAAGAAAGATTGAACCTCGCGACTCTGCATTGATTACCGGGCCTTGAATAAAATTACAGTCAGAAACTAGTACCCAATTCCTTGAATCAATGACCTCTTTGATCAACTCACGGGGTAAAAATACTTCAGTAATATTGATCTGAAGTCTGGCTACCACCAAGTCCCAATAGAACATATATATGTATGGAAGACCGCCTTCAAGTCAAAGGAAGGCCTTTTTGAATGGTTCGTGATTCCCTTTGGTTTGACAAATGTTGCATCCACTTTCATGAGGATGATGGATGATATCTTGTGACCATTCACCAATACTTTTGTAGTGGTGTATCTAGATGACATTCTCATTTACAAAAAAATTTGGGCAGAACACTTGTAACATATTCAAGAGGTCCTGCACACCCTACGATATCACAAGCTATATGCCAACTTGGAAAAATTCTCCTTCATCATGGACAAGGTCCATTACCTCGGCTACATTATTGATCGACATGGCGTACATGTAGATCTAGCCAAGATCCAAGTCATTTGTGACTGGCCAACCTCAACCACACTCACTGAGCTTCGGAGCTTCTTGGGCCTTGCCAATTTGTACCACAGGTTCATGTTGGGATTCTCCCATATTGCATGGGCCCTCAGCCAAATAACCAGGGGTGGTGGTAAGAAAAAAAGTGTGTGGGGCTAGTCCAAAAAACAAACGTTCGATGATTTGAAGCAACACTTGTGCTCAGCCCCAATACTTTCACTACCATACCTACAACATCCCGTTGAGATTGATACATATGCTTTTGACTATGTTGTGGGCATCATTCTCACTCTACACGACCACCCCATGGCCTATCATAGTGAGACACCATCAGATGTTGTCCGTAAGTACCCTACTCATGACAAAAAAATGTACTCCATTGTGTAATCATGCCTCTAGTGGAGACATTACATTATTGGGAATGAGAAATTCATCCACACTTATCATAAGCCACTGCAGTTCAAGCAGACACAAGGTAAATTATAGAATGACCACCATCAAAAGTGGTCCACATACTTAAAAAAATTCCACCTCAACATCAAGTATAAAATAGGAAACACCAATCGCGTCGTTGATTGCCTCAATAGACCGCAAGTTGTGGCACCTGCCACGGTACTAGAATATTACGACTCTGAGACCTCTCGATGTCCCCAACTCTATGAGACAGACCCACACTTCATCACCACCTACCAAATGTTGGGTGCAAACGTAGTTGTTGATAATTTCCATCTTTAGGATGGGTTGTTGTGTCGTTTGGGCCATATTTGTGTTCCATTAAGAGAGTAAACGAAGTTGATCTAGGAATCCCACTATAATAGGGTGGGAGGACACTTCGGCATCGAAAAGACAATGCCGATGCTACAGAAACATTTCTACTGGCCAAAACTTCGATAGGATGTCAACAAATATATCAGGTCTTGCACTACATGTGCTATTTCCAAACCGGCCACTAAGAAACAAGGCTTGTACACCCCTCTTTTTAATCCTAACAGGCCATGGGAATCCATCTCAATGGACTACATTTTGAGCCTCCCATCAACCAAACAAAGAAATGACTGTGTTTTTGTGGTTGTTGATTGATTTTCTAAGATGGCAATTTTGGTTTCCTGCAAGAAGAGCATCACATCAAAAGCCACTGCCAAGCTCTTCTTTGAATGAGTTTGGGTACATTTTTGAATCCTACAAACCATTGTCTTAGGTTGGGATGGTCGATTTCTCAGCACATTCTAGTCGACCCTCTGGTCACTATTGGACACCAAACTCACCAAATCCACATGCTTCCACCCCGAGACAGATGGTCAAATCGAGGTAGTAAATCGAATGATCATGCATATCGTAGACATGTATAATTCCAAGCACCTTCGCACATGGGATGAGAGTCTTCCCTATGTCTCTAATAGCTACAATTTATCCCTGCATAGCTCAACCAAACACAGCCCCTTTCAGGTGGGGTTGGGATTCCAACCATTGAGTCCCATAGATGTTGCACTTCCCCTTGCGACCACCTCAACCGACTCATCTCTTGCTCCAACTGAAGCTGAAAAATCCACCTGGTTCATTGAGAGGATTCATCACATATGACAACAGGTTCAATATATCCTACATAAGTCCAATGACAAGTAAAATAAATGCCATGACCAACATCAGGTACCACATAAGTTTCAGGTGGGTGACAAAGTTTGGTTGCACTTGCAGAAAGAATGCCTTATAGGACCCCATCAGAATATTCACCCACTCCATTATGGGTCATAAACCATCCCCATGGCTATGAGGGATAATTATTTTGAGCTCATTATTCCTCCTTTCCTTGGCGTACACCCAGTGTTCAATGTGGACCTCCTTCATCCTTATTTTCCACCATTATTGGACACCTCAGACATAGTAGAACAACTGAAACCAACAGAGCTCAACCCCAAACACATACAATAGGAATCCAATGATCATATTTTCCACACACATATCAAAGTAACTCACCAACAAAGTATCCATCTTTATCAAGTCGTCAAAGCAGGGTAGCTCCTGCACCAAGGAAAGTGGTTCACCCGGGGCCAAATTCAGCAGAAATTTCTTCATCTTATGGGGGAACTCAATACAATAGAGAACATTTCTTCCTAAGGAGCCAGTATTGATCCATGTGGATATTGGTGGCCAGCCACCTTTTCCAGCTAGCTCAAAATAGATTTCTGACAATTTTGGTAATTTACTATTTTTAGCAGTTTTTCGGGTCGTGAACTTTCAGAGACGTTTTGAGGCCCTAAATGACGTTTTTTTTGCGTATGTTGCAGTCGAAAAATTTCATCACAAAATTTTCATCAATTGTTGTAGTCCTCAAATATATATTTCCAACGGGCTATTGTACACCTTAAACAAAGATCGTATTCAAAAGTTAGGACCCGAGGAAGTTGATGTATAGACTTACCCAAACAGGGCCCACATGACTTTTGTGCTTCATCTCCTAGGGTTAGGTTTTTGGATGTCTATGGTTTTTGACACTCTTGTTTATTGTAAAAATTCCTTCAGAGCCTCATTGTAATCATATTCTTGTGAACGAGCACATTCTTCACATCTCTTCTCAGAGATAAGCCGCCACCATTCCAGCAAGCTTGTTTTTCGATGCATTTTAAAGTTTCAACTTATTTTCTTATTGAATAGAAAACCAGTTTTATTGTATCTGTGTTATTCTGTGCTAAGAATCTATTAGTAATCTATATTCATTTCATTCTTCTCATAAAATATGGGTCATTTCTTCTCCTCCAATAAACTGAGAGAGTGCACCTTCCAAGATTACAACTGGCTGACCAAGTGTGTTGCCCTTGGTATTCAAGTGGATGGCTATTTGGTTGCCCTATTACTCTTTGTTTAATCCTGGAAGTGTCCTCACTTCCTTAAACAAATGAGGAAAAAATATGTGCATGGAAGCTTATGAAAACCATTTAGCCTGAGCAGGTGTGCCCAATAAGGTAATAGGTATGTTGCCAATGACGGGTGGTGGTATGGCAGGTTTAGAGTAAGGTGTCTTGGAGAAAGGAAGGTGAGAAATTAGATTGGCGTTGCATGCGGTTTGTAAGACCCTAGGTTTGAGTTATCTATGACCAAAAAAACCCACCACTTTCAGCATCACCTCCTTGCGCAGATGAAGTCTCACACGTGGTAGCTATTGGGAGTACTAAGAGTAGGTTTCTGCAGTAGTGAGGGAATGGGAGGTGATCATTTCGTTCATTCTTGTTTATTATTTTTCTGCACATATTTTTGTTGTAATAGTCATGATCATTTCACAAAGATTAAACATAATACAAAATCTAATTTACTATGCATCTAGACAGAATTCATCAACAATCACATAAAAGACATGTCACAGAATATTTAACATGGTTCACCCAACTCTCATCTACATCCACAATGGTTGGGTTCTTTATTATGCTTTCATTGAGTTCTTGAGGATTGTTCACTGTGCTGACAAAGACATGGCGTGGACATCTTTCTCCTCTCCCAGCCTATCCACTCTTCAATGCAAGCCTCTCTCTCTCTCTCTCTTTGCATCATTCCTTACATTCATAAAAAACTTCCTCTCTTTTATAGAGTAAAAATAGAGAATATTGGACCTGAACCCACAACAACAAGGAACCAACCATAAGGAACTGCTATTCTCCCAAGCCATTACATCTTTATAAATTAAATCTAAGGCTTAAAACCCTACTTGGTTCTTCCAAAAAATCCATTACATTGCATGTAATATACTCCTCTTTTGTTACCTCAGCCTATGAATGCTCTCCCATTTCGAGACTATCTTAAGTACATTCCCAAGATCACAAAGGAGGAAGACATAACTACAGAAGAACACCTTGCATCCTTTTATAGTTATGTAAATAAACTTAATATTGAGAATGAAGATGTATGGATGAGGGTCTTTTACATAGCCTTGATAGTGAGGCTAGTAAATGGTTTAGATGTTTGAATCCTACATCTATTGTTGGAATTTAATCTTTGGATGATTCTTTTCTGAGGCTTTGGGGGGATAAAAAGGATTTCCTATATTACAGTACAAGATTTGGGTCACTTAAGACGAAAGAAGGGGATTCTATTTCATATTTCTCAAAGAGATTTAATAAAATGTACAACAAAATTCCCATTGAAATAAAGCCTACATAAACATCTTCCAAGATTACCTATGCCAGTGATTTAGACCATGAGTTTTTCCTCATGTTGAGAGAAATAATATATACCTCTCTAGCTCATATGCAATATGCAACATAAGAGGTAGAATCTGACATATTGGCAACTCACAAGCTTAGGGGAAAATCTTATAGAGACAGAAAAAAAAGTATGGTTGAGGCTTCAACCTCTGATTCCTCTGTTTTCCACCCTCAAGTTGATGAATTGACAAAATGTAAAATTTGAAAATTGAAGGAAGGGAGAACTATAGGAACACACAAAATGTTGATAATAGAGAAAATTTGAGAAGACCAAATAATTCCCCTCGGGTCCGTCAAAGATATCAAAGAAATAGGGATATAGATGATCAAAAATTCCAAGCCCCTCTCCAAAGTAACCTTGTTGTTGATGAAAAAGGAGAGAATGAAGAAACTCATTGAGAACTCCATTGTCTTGGTGATACTTCTCCATCCCCTCATTTAACCCAATCTTCATATGAGGAATCTCTCATGGAAAACCAATTGAATGAATTGAGTAAAGGGGAAAAAACCAATGATAATACAAATAAATACAACATAAGGTCAAAAATGAAAGAGGGAAAACCTAACACTTATGATCAACCCACCAAAACATAATTTTTTTTTAAGGTTGTGGCATCTAGCAACAAAGAAAAAGAGGCACAAAACCCGCAAGAGGTGGTTAAGAGCCCTCTTTGAGAAATCAAGGAGATTCTAAAATCTCCCTCTTCTTTTATCTTTGAAAGTGAGATTCAAAATATCAAAATCCTAGTACTCTTTTTAGAGTTGATTAAGAATGAGGAGTTTAAAAACTAT
>ML783136.1:51522-127314 GCA_009831015.1 Picea engelmannii | reverse complement strand
TCAAATAATTTGTCCTTCTCATTGATCTCATATATCCCTTTATGTCCTCCAATGTTACAATCAGCGAGCGAAAGGTTTTTGAACTTATCAGATACATTAAGCATATACATTTTTGTCCTTCTCTTGATCTCATATATCCCTTTATGTCCTCCATTGTTACAAACAGCGAGCGAAAGGTTTTTGAACTTATCAGATACATTAAGCGTATGCATTTTGACTTTAAGGATGATAAATAATTTTTTTCAGTCTAAATACTTATGCAAAGTTTTTTTCATTAATATTTTTAAATATAAATTATGTATTTTATGAATATAAACTATGTGATATAGTTTATATCTAAAAATTTCAATGTAATATATTATAACATTGTAATATGTTATAACAACATTATAATATGTTATATATTTTATATTTAAAAATTTCAATTAAGATTATAATATAATAATATTTAAAAATTTCAATTAACATTATAATATAATAAGCTGTGAAAATCTATATATTTAAAAATAAAATTTCTTTAAAATTTTAATTATTAAAGATTTAAAAAAAAACTAAAACTAGATAGTTTACTTTCTTTATGTTATTTTAACTTAGAAAAATCTAATCTTATAATTAAATCTCTTTCACGTATATCGTTATCTCTCTTCCTTCTTACACTGATAACACTAACCAATAGAATTCTAATCTTATAATTAAATCTCTTTCACGTATCTCGTTGTCTCTCCTCCTTCTCACACTCATAACACAGCAGCTTTCATTTTGTTTTGAATCGTTAAAACTTTTTTTTTAATTGAATTTTAAAGTTCTTAATGTTATTGTTGGAATACTCACTAGAAACAAGAAACTTTCATTTTGTTTTGAATCGTTAAAATTTATTTTTTTAATTGAATTTTAAACTTGTTAATGTTATTGTTGGAATACTCACTAGAAACAAACATTTGAAGTTAAATCCACGACTAAGTCCCCATTGTTAGAGAGAGAGAGTAACATTATTTTATTTAGGTTGTAACGATTTCCATCGTTACTATTATGTGTGATGCAAAGCAATTGTAATTTTTTTATTTTTTTAGTAGGAAAGTAACAACGACAACAATCAATCAACACAATTTGATGACGAACAAAGCGCATACAAATAAGGCAACAGACTAGAATGACCCAACATACTAGCACATCATGAAACTGGACGAAACATGCGATAATCAATTAGACAAAATAAAAACGACTACCCACATGTCCTACCTTGCAAGCTTAGGACCTACAGGACACATAAGAAACACTCAAGCCAAGGTTCCCGTCAATTTTGACCATTTAAGGTCTCAAGGCTAGCGATTGTTCTAAGGAACAAGGAGGTGTCCAAATCTCTCCCGTCAGATGCAATATCACACCTACTAAGCTAAAACACAACATCAATCAATTCTGACACAACGACTTCGACGACCAATAACTAGAAACCTTTACGGAGAGAAAAACCAATCATATTAAGGTGTTGCAGAACCAAGTACCAACATCAATTACAACGAACAATACGCCCACATCGGGAAGCACAAGAATCTGGCTAGGTTATCATTCGCATCTATCAAATGGATCTTGCAATGATCCCCTCATCAGGAATCATGTCATCACATGGAGATAGGCGTGATAGTAACCATGACGCAACATAACATATATAGACCTTTAACCCAAGAAAAATCTCATGCGCTAGGAGACCGAATTAACTGTCAATAAATACACAAAGACTATACCCAAGCACCCAATCAACAAGTCAACAAGACGCAAAGTGACATCATCCAAATTTAAATTGTGCAACTAATCGAAGGATTTCTTGTTTTCCTACAAGGCAATCATATGTGGTGTAACAAATATGACCAACCACCATTTACAATTCAACTTAAGGCACAAGGCACATAGTAACCAATTTATTGTCAAACTATTAATCAATTTAGCTAATAAAACTATTAAACACTCAACCATTAATCTAGAGCAAGCCATAAAACTATTACATGAATAAACCATAAACCATTAGTTATTCAACCATTATGACTAAGTGAAAATGAGTGGACTATCCCTCCGATGACACATTAATAAAAATAACTATGCCTAACACATTAACGAAATTAATATGTGATAACACATGCGATAACATTAATAAAAGTAAACCATTATGACAGTTGCAACCTAAATAATTTCTAAACTATTGTAATATTAAGTTAGTGAGCAATACTACATTGTTCATAATAATTCCTTAACTGTAAAAAAAACCACTTTTCTAAATGGTTTAACCACAATAGTGGGTCCGGTGCCTTAATTCAACTACCGAGGCCATTACATAAAACATTCCTAATTTACAGTATGCCAACGCTAACCCCCTAATAGTAGAAATCTCTGTGTGATTCGTTAAGTCTCAGCGTAGTTAATTAAATCATAGTTCAATGCAATACAATCTCTGGTAATTATTACAGGGTATAAAAATCTCGACTCAATCAACCAATATTTTAGGATTTAGAAAATTATCTTTACGAGTGGTAAGTGAGCAAATCTCAACAAGGAAATAACTAATATTAGATGCATATTATAATGTCATATTATGTAGTTTGATTGGTCATCTCTCACAAGAGACTCACGTTCAAGTCCCCACAATGAAACATGTTTATACCTAAACCCTTTTTGCAGTAACCGAAACAATTTTATAGTAGGGAAAACGTTTTCATTGTTTTATTCTTGTAGTAAACGATTGGATATTATGGGTGAGTTGTCGTACCCTTTCAAGAAAATTTGTATATTTACTGTTTTAAATAGAAATATTATATACAACAATGAGTGCGAGAGTTCAGAGCTAGTTCTCTATCAATATCAAACCTTAAAAATAACCATAATGCCATTGTTTTTTGTCCAAAAGCCTAGTTACTACACACATCAAAACGATTTGTCCTATAGACCTTTTAACAGAAAATTTGCGTCGAGATCTTCTTCATGGAGAACCAAATAATGGAACAACGCAGAATTATGAGCATTTTTCCTGCATTTTTTAGCTAGTTGTCATGGCTAGTATCCTCAATGGGTCTTAATCATGTGAGCTATCAGATAGTGGCTGGCAGATGGGACCTTGCTACTACCTCCTCTGAGGGATCAACATTCAACCGTTAATGAAAAAAAAGAACTAAAAAGACAACGCAAGGCAAGGCTAAGTGAACAAGAAACTAACCTTCATATTGACAGATGGTAAGATTTCCAAGAATTTGTCAAAAACTTCTGACAAGGAATCTCAATTTACAAACGTAATGCTTACCAATAATTTCGAGTAGTCATCACAGAGAGTCCCTTCGAGGGATAAAGTGTGGTAAATTGAAATGCAATACAAATATTGAGTAGATTTAATTGAAACGTTGTTCAGAATAGTCACAGGAATTAAAACACCACAGATTTTGCCTCAAGCCATTCATGATTTACAGAATTTTCGCCAAAATACGTAACATGCAGAATGAGTTAACACGGTTATCAAACATTTCAACAGTCAATGCATTCACATGAGGGAAACACAATAGACTCCCAAACTCCCCTCATAGTAAAGAAAATAAATGAAGTAATTCACATAGTAATAAAAAGAATAACAGAAACAAAACACAGAAAAAAGAAAAACACAACAATAAAAACATAGTTGTGGGTCGCAGAGGAGATAAAAAGTTTGGTGAACTAGAGAGACATCCCCATAAACATTGTGTGGAAGCATGATTTGCAGAGAATAAATCACAATAATCATAGAGGCTAAGGAGGGAATAAACGCCCACGAGGGAAATCCTTGCTTGGCAGAGAAATGATCATACACTTATTATCCATGCATAGGAAATATGGTCATTTGAATCTAAATATTTAACACCAGAGTGAAAGAGAGTCGAGTTTGTTCCTGGTTCACTCCTCATGCACACACTCATAAATTAAAGGATAAAGGAACAAAAGATAAAAACACAAATCTGCATCGAGACCTTTTCCATGGAGAACAAAATAATGAAAATAAACACGACCAAGGAATAAAGAAAACGTAGGAAGGAGATACAAAATCATAGGCAATGTTTTAATTCTGGGGCACATTCTGGCCACATGCAATTAGACAGTAACTCAAAAATAAAAGATATTGTGGATATGAAGGTTTCTTATAGGGTGAATCAAGTGACAAGGGGATTACATTGATAACATAATTCTTAAGGAATCCCTAAGGGGACCTACATTCTTACCAAAATTCGAAAGAAAACCAACTCTATCCTATGCAACATTTTTTCCAATGTGGTTATGTATGTACAAATAGTTTTCTTTTTATTCTGTTAGATTACCATTACAAATTATGATTTTACAAAAAATAATGTTACAATTACCGTACAAATCCATGTGCAAGGAAATCTCATGGAAATGAAACTGTCATCTGAATACAGTAAAATAAACAAGTGTAAATTAAATTTTATTCCAGGTAACATATTTAACAAGAGTACCTTTACCAACGACGATGAGATGAATATGTCCTCCTGCGTGTTCACTCAGTCCATATCTCTCTTGCCGACCAATGACACTTCACCGATACCTCCGAGCCAATGCTAGGGGTACTCTTCTTCCCCCTCAGCCCCCTAAGCTGCAAAGGGGCCGTGCAAATGATACCAAAGAATGCTACCACCCAGCTCGTCTCACAAATTCGAGCTACCACTCATTACCTGAGCTGGGTATCCAAACTCCCATAAGAGAAAGTTTTGTCAATATGAAATTTCAGCAGCGTAACGTTGTGCAAGCCAGATGTGATTCATACTCCTCATCCACCATACTTTTTATAGAGTGTCTTAGTCAATAGTTTTCCAAACCCTCACTAGATTCATTTTTCATTTATTTAAATAGGAAAAATCTCCCCCATACACATGTCATTTGATTCCCTAGTTGCACCAGAAAATCAACTTATTAATTAATTAAATATTCTTATTTCCCTCACCCACTCAAAGCGTTCATAAAAATGCTCCTTGGCCTCCCATTATTCCCTTACAATTCTTAAATGACTTACGCCTTACTTAATTCCTAGTTGAGTTCATAAATAGAAAGTTCCAAAGGCTAAATTTATTACTAAGTTAGGCATTCCCCTTTTCTTTAAGTTTCCCCCTTTTCGTAAAGTTTCTCCTTTTTATAACTAAGTTTAGAATTAGCATGTTTAGACAAAAAAAACCAAATACCCCCTTTATTATCTAAACCTTTATTAAAATTTTCACTTTAATTATTAATGCTTGAATTTTCTTTACCCCGTTCCTATTATGTGTCTAATTAGTTTTTTTTTTTCTAAGGTTCTACTCAGACCTAGCTTTTCAATTCACTAGGCTTGGCGATCATTCTTCAGAAAAAAAATTAGTTATCAAACTTTACTTATCACATCATTCATTTAATGCCGACTAGTTCCTAAGGAGGCATAGTTTTCTAGGAATTAGGGTTATTAACTTACTATTTAAAATTGCGACATGCCCTTTAGGACACATTATGTGCTCCAAGAGTGCCACTCACCTCTTTCCATTTTCTTTCGGCGACATGCCCTTCAAGACGCACTACGTGCTCTAACAGTGTCACTCGTCTCTTGACTAAATTTGGTAGACGTCAAGCCCCTGGA
This sequence comes from Picea engelmannii, assembly GCA_009831015.1. Classification (NCBI taxonomy): domain Eukaryota; kingdom Viridiplantae; phylum Streptophyta; class Pinopsida; order Pinales; family Pinaceae; genus Picea; species Picea engelmannii. The sequence continues at coordinate 121,688 of ML783136.1, read as the reverse complement.
GTCAATACTCTGTCAGGTGATCTTGTGAGAGACTAAAAACCTATAAGGAATAAGGACCCTCCCTTATTGCGTGCCCCTTAGAATCATTGTGAACGACTATCACAGTCTGCCCTATGACATCGTGGGTCTTCTTGAACTAGGTAATCATTAAGCTACAGTTCGAGCCACAGCGAGACTGGTAGTAGGTTGTGGCAGGCTACTGCCACACCTATCCCTCAATGTCTCTAGTTGTAGTACGTGACCCCTTTACTCATCGGCCTACATCCATCAATGAATCATGTCAGCAATAACAATCAACATGATGATATCTAATCATATGTACATATGTCACATCAACAACATTCAAACCCTAACAATCCACTCCCTCACTTGATCTGGAGTCCATGAGTTTCCTCGATGCCTCAACATCTTTAATGTCGAGAGTCCTACACACTAAGGAGGACCCAGTGAATAGCAATTGTCGATGTAAACACAACAAAAATAACATATCATCAAATCCACAGTGTCTCATAATCATAATCAAAACATCCAATAATATAATGATGTGGATCACTTGCAAGCAAGTGTCCTCAAAGAATAATTCCACGCGGGATGTTACATAGATTAACCAATAGGATTATCACCTCGTGGATATGATTTTCGTGCACCAGCATTTATTATATGATAATCAAATTATATGTATTCACTTTAATCATCTTTATAATTAGTAAATGTTGACTGTGGAAACTTGTATAGTTGTTTAGTAAAAAGAATGTATACAAATTTTATTTAAATCTTAAATCTAACGAAGACATAAATTGTTTTTTTTTTTTGAGAGATTTACACCTTCCCATATGTGGACATTCTTCCTTTAAATTTATATATTGCTATATAAATATAAAATTTAAAGAGTTATTTGAATTGAGCATGTGATCCCTCCGCTCTGAAAAGTAAACAACACTAAATATAGTCTAATATGATAGTTTAGTTGTGGGAAAGAACTGTTCCTGCGATTTTTTTTATTTAAGTTCGACTGAGGTTAAAGATGAAAAATGAAGTTTAAAAAGCCGCCGAGCTTACGCTATACAGCAGCAAGATCCTACGAAACATTAACTGTTTCTAACAAAAACCCCAAGAGGGGAAACTGAAAGATATAGGCAGGGCATGACAAAAGAAGTCAATGAACAACAAAAGGATATCTGAGTTTCGTTTGATTTGCCTTCGAGATACAACGATTTGATTTCCAAACAACTCTTGAACATCAGCGAAGACAAACGGGAGAAAGATAACAATCCCTTCTATTATGAAAGTTGTTTTTATTAAAATCATTTAATTTTTTACTTAACCTGTCCGGAATATATTCATTCGCTCTGAAAATGCAAGGAAGGATTTTAATAATGGAGAGTTTGTCACCTCTCTCTATTGTGCTATTGGTGTCTGCGATACAACTATAAACAGCAGGAAAGCCGGATATTTTCCCATCACTCTGACTGAAATCAATCGTCCATCACTGGATATGAAATAATCACAAACAAGAAAATAACACAGATGAAGCCAACGAAGTGCAGAAGAATACTTGAGTACATGAATTTCCATTTATGAGGAGAGGTTTCATCGAAGAGAAGTAACAGTTTCGGAACAGTAGATTCCGCGGATTTCGAGAAAACATTGTCCTTCCGTTGTAGATTCTTGGTATCCGTTTTCCATCAACACCAGAAGATATAGTCCAGCCAAAGTATCTGCATCGAAGATGCCATTCAAAAGCAAATATAGAGAGTGACACTTCGTCGTGTAGCGAATGGAATTTCGGAATAATTATTTGTCATGGTGTCAAATGTATAAGCGTTCATTATATGTTTTAAAATATCTTTTAAGAATGAAAAAAAAAAAAAAAACAATTATATTATATTGTCATAAAGGGTATTATCAATTTGGAAAGTGGGAGTGGGGAGGACCTCTTTCCTGGTTGTAGAGACAAATTTAGTGGGAGTGGGAAGGACCTCCTTGTTTGTTGTAGAGACAATTTTAGACTCTCAAGGACGTTGGTTTACTCTTTAGGACTACACGGTTCTTTAGTTTGTCCCAAGATGTTCATATGGAAGTATTTACCATTTTGGAGGTAGGTGCGGTTTTTTAAAGAAAAGAATGAGTTAAATGATCATTTAAGTTGAATTAGTTTCTGATAAGATTATTCAATTTAAATTAGGTTATTGTAAGATTATACAATTGGTTTAAGGGTTATTCATGTAAGGATAAAATATATAAAGAATGAGCTTGTGGAAAGGTTACGGGAGGATATTACACTTCTAAGTTCAATTACAAAGTATTTTGTGACCAAGTAATAGACCATTTGGATTGGTAGCTTAAACCAATTTGTAAATTTAAGTCTCATTAAATCAACAAATTTTATGTTGTTTATGCCAAATAATAAGGTCTGTAAATGGGACTATATGTAAAAGAGAAAGCTTCACAGGTCAGATTACCCGACCCGTAATGACTCGAGATGTTGTCTACCTATTTTCAGTCGTTGAGGTTTACGTGGTTTTTTCTTTAAGTTCTGTAGATTTGTATAAATAAGCAGATATGCCCGATAGAAAGGACCTTTGGAAAAACAAAATTTCAGCCTATTGTATTAAAGACAATAAGATTTATTTTATAATTAATAGTGAAGCTCCATTGGATCCTTGAATTTTATTGGAACCACTCTATGATCTACGATTATAGTGAGGATTGTTCTACATTCTACCATCATTTTATTGATGTAGAGTTAGATGTTATTTTGAGTAAGTCATTGGTTTCTCATTTTGTTTAAATTTTCATGTTAATATATGTTTCAACTTTAGCTCAATAATCGATGAATTTGGAATTATTTCTTGGTAGTTACAGGTAGTTTACATGTATGTGTAGCAATTGTTATTAAGCCTTTCCATGCAATTATTTCTTAGAGGAATATATATCAGTTTATCTATTATTTGTTACTATGTTTCCTATGAGGAGTTAGCTTTAAGAGAAACTATATTATTCCATGTTATTTCTTTTACCTCATTGTTTAACAAAAATATTTCTTGTGAACCACACAATCTTTTACCATAGTTATATTCTAAATCTAAAAAAACATTCTCAAAAAATAGAGAAAGAATTAAGGATATAAAACACATAAATATTAAATCCCATCGAAAGGTTTTCACCATTAACCTAGAGGATCTTATCATTCAAAATGAGGATGAGTTTAATGGGGCCTTATCCTCTAGTATGATCCCTATTGTTTATGTCCATCTCCAGCATCACCACTCAACGAATGTTGTTTCTTCAACCTTTGTTGTCAACTTAAATCTATGAAGTGTCATTGCCTTCTGAATTGTTGTTGCTTCCGCACTTTACTCCTTGTGACTTTGGTTGATGGGGAAGCTAATCCAATCGTTACACCTCTATACTCGGGTAACTGGAGGGATCTCTTATCATACCTTCATGCAATGATTCAATGCCACCCTTTTGAAAGATAAGAAAATATTGTTTATCCCTTATGGTTTTTTAGGTGGGGTACTATGTGGTAAAATATGCTAAACATGCCAGTCAAGAAGGCTAAGTTGAATACAATTTTATGACAGGGAGTTACAATAAACATGACCCCAAGGGATTAGTTTCAAATCATGTTGAGAAAGTGGTCTTCATCTCACCACAAGCTCATGAAAAATGGCAGGATGAATTGTTCAACAACAACCCCAATACTGAAAGGAAGTTGAAAAGAGGAAATACAAACCAAAAATAACTATTTTCACCTCTTTACATATAGAAGAGCAACCCAAAAGGGTAAATCTTGCAGTCTCTTCCAAATCAAGGGAACTAATAAAGGGAAGGAGGACAAATTTGAGAAGCTTAAGGAAAAAAATAAAAAATGGTTTGCAAGGAGAGAAAGAAAGAGTCTTGAAGGAAAAAGTAGAGGAAACAAGGCTACAAGAAGACTAGAGAAAGAAAAATCAAGAAGATGCAACATAGGAAGCACTTCGTAAGAAAATAAAGGAAACAAAGGAACATGATTTTATATAAAAAAGGAAAAGGGACTCACAAAAACCGAAAGAAGAGTTGAAAAAGAAGCAATTTGAGGAACGGGTTGATGGGCTCTAAGGGAGCTCTAAGGGATACATGAAAAAGAAGAGAAAAAAAAAAAGAAATAAGAGTTGGAGCGGCTAGAGAGAGAAAAACAAGAGCAGATCCTCAAGGGGAACCAAGAAAAATATGCCACTACTATGAATCCTAATGAAATTATTGTTGAGGCCCAGTAAGTAAGAAGAAGGTGGAAACAAAAATGGATGTAAATGAACATGATGACACTTCTCAACTAAACAAGAATGATACCTCCAGCCAACACAAGTATGACATGGGACATGGGTGGTCACAGTGATAAAATCAATCAAGATGGTGAGAAGAAAAACAACCAAAATAATGGGAAATGGGATAGGTGGAGGAAGCATAGAACATAGTAAAGAAAATAAGGAGGATATCAACACCACTCTTGAAAACGTTGCAAATAAGGATGGAGAGACTTAGAAACCAAATGAAAGTTTACTATATGGCTCATTAGTTGTAGGAGAAAATAAAGGAGAAGAAACAAAGGATAAACCGATGAAGGCTGAAAAATGAAAGGAGAAGCCCATTGATCAAGATAAAGGTAAAAAAAGGACTCTCCATTCAAGGAGCAAAGCCAATAACCTACATTAGAACATTTATATACTTACCCAAGATCCTACTTTAGAACATTTGTATACTTCTAGAAGCTTGAGAAATATATTTTCCTTGGGTTATTAGCCCATCAATGAAAGGAGGTGGCTTATGATAAAAGAAAAATTCTATAGTCAAGAGGACTCATATAAAGTCGAAGACCACATTGGACAATGGTGTCTTGTGAACATCATAAGAGATTGGGTTATTAGCCCATCAATGAAAGGAGGTGGCTTATGATAAACGAAAAATTCTATAGTCAAGAGGACTCATATAAAGTCGAAGACCACATTGGACAATGGTGTCTTGTGAACATCATAAGAGATCATAATAGATACCAAGAAAGATAAGATGAGCCAATTTTATTGAGTTGACCTTTCCATCTCACATGCCTCATTTGAGAAGGAAATTATAGAATAAAAAGATATGGAGAAAAATAGGAGTGAAATAGCTTCCCACAAACATTAGATGAAATATTACCAAGAAGCTATAGGGGTTGAAAATTTGAAGATAAAGTGGTTAGAAGAGCATTCCAAATGCCTTAAACTTCGTGAAGATTTACTAATGAAGGAAGTTTCCCTTCAAGGGGAATCCCTTTTGTTCAAGATTAGCTACAAGGATGTGCTTCGATAGTAAAATAAGGGTATTAGTGCATTAGAAAGAATCGAGTTCATCTAAGTAGTGAAAAAGGAAAAAGGGGTAGAGGACCATAATATCAAGCTATTTCCAAATGAGGTTTTAGTTCAAATTCATTTGGTGGCCAAAAGTTCAAATTCATTTGGTGGCCAAAAATTGTACAAGATTGTGGATGATCCAAAATATAGAGTGGAAGAAGAATGGGAGTGTTTCCTTCGGGTGTGGGAGAAGTTGAAACAATCTATGTTCGACCTCCAATTACAAAATTTTGTCTCTACCATATCATTTTGGTTGATAGATGAAGTATCAACTAGTTTATACTGATCCATACATGAATACAAGGATAAGGTTAGAAAAATAACTATTGTAGAACGAGAGCATGTGAAAACGTATGTCTTCGATCAAGTGAATATCATCCGTTGATTCAGGGAAACCAAACACACGTTAAGTATGTTGATCAACCAACATTGAATTCTTTTTGCTGAGAGTTGTGTTAATACTTCTAGAGAGAGGGTTGATTACATGGATGAATATGCAAGTCCAAGGATTCCAAGAACACCAGAGTCGTGATGACTCAAGATGTTGTCTACCTATTTTAAGTCATTGAGGTGGTTTTTTGTTTTAGTTTTCTAGATTTGTATAAATAAGAGAGTATTCCTAATATAAAGGACCTTTGGAAAAAAAAAAATTCCTCTTAGTGTAACAAAGATTTATTTTAGAGTTAATAGTGAAGCTCTACTGCATTGGAATTTGATTGGAACCACTTTGTGATATAAAATTATAGTGTGTATTGTTATACATTATTTCATCATTTTATCAATGTCGGTGATCCATTTGGATATAGATGGCTACCCACCTATTGCAACTAGCTCATCTTGGCAGTTTTCAAGTTTGGTAGTTTGTTTCCTATTTTTTGGGTCTTCAACTTCAGGGGCTGTTTTGAGGGCTTTTACAACATTTTTAGGGATGACATAATGTGTAGTCCTCATATAGAACTTTTGAACGGGCTATCGTGCACCTAAAATGGAGATCGTATGCAAAAGTTACGACCCTAGGAAGTTGATGTACCAACTTACCCCAATAGGGCCCACATGACTTTTAGGGCTTCATCTCCTAGGGTTAAGTTTTTGGATGTCTAGGGTTTTGGCATTCATTTTTATTGTAAAAAGGCTTTGAGAGTGTCATTGTACTCATATTCTTACAAATGAGCATATACATCAAATCTCTTCTCATAGATAATCTAACACCATTCTAACAAGCTTGTTTCTCCATTTTATAGTTTCAACATATTTCTTATTTAATAGAAGTAATTTTTTTGTGTAACTCTGTTATTACTAACTATGTCTTTGTGTTAATATTATAAATCTGTGTTTCATTTCGTTCTGCTCATAAATCCATATCGGTGGTATGAGAGTGGTTTTCTCCTTGTCATTTTTATTGCATGTCCCCAATGAGGTTAGGGTATAGAGAGTTGGGTCTCAAGCTTATTTCTCTTGAGGAAAATTTCTCCCACACACCCAAGAAGCCTTCCATGGAGGGAAGCAATAAAGACAATGAGACATGATATCCTTTCAAAATGTTACTCGAGGAATCCATTGAGAAACAAAGGAAGGAGATGATGAACAAATTTTCACAATTCCTTTGACAATTTCTGACAAGCGACAGATCTACCTAAAGCGGAGGCATCACCCATTTCAATGTATAAATAAATTTTGATATTCCTATATATTTGAAGTTCAAATAGATGCATATATTGTAGATAAATGGTTAAACCTTCTAGAAGGGTATTTTTTTTCCACAACTTTTCTGATAGAGGAAATATTACATTTGCACTCCTCAAGGTCATTCCCCATATCAAAGATTGGTGGGAGACTTTTTGTGAGCAAAAGGAAATAGAGGGATCCAAATTATTTGCAGTTGCACCCTTTTGGGGTTCCTTCATGGATGTTATTAAGGAAAAATACTATCGTTTTGGAAGTTATGACCACTTGTATACAAGATGTACCACATTACGACAAGAAAGATACCAAACAGTGCCAGAGTTCACCAATGTCTTCCATATCTTGCGCACCAAGTTGGGTATCGGATATTTTTATCATCATCTGGTGCTCAAGTACAACGATGATATTCATTTATACATCTAGACAAAAATGGATTTTTTGGACATCTCTTCCTTGGGCACGGCCTATTGATGCTTTAAAAAACGAGTAGAAGCTTAAATAAAAAAAATGTGGTAGTTTGGGTCTTGCAACCCCTCACAATAGAAGCAGGGAAAGGGCAGCCCCAACTCATAGAACAAAGGAAAAAGAAAAGATGCACATCCTCAGGACAACCATTCGATGCTGCAAACAAAGAAGGACAATTGAAATATGAAGAAATACATCGGGAAGTGGTGTGACTTCCATAAGAGCCCATGGATTAAAACTGTTGATTTCCTCTCTAAGAAGTCATTGGTGGTGGAGGTGAAAGCCTATGAATAAGATGTGGGTTCTAACTGAGAGTCAAAACCAGAAAAGGGGAGACATATTATTGATGGAGAACATAGTGCCATCCTTGCTACCACCAAGATCCATCCTAGTGAACCTGATGAGCAAGAGGAAGGAGAGAATCTATTTCATTCACAAATGTGGGTGAAGGGTACTCCACTAAACTTCATATTTAAGAGAAGTATCCAAAATAACCTCATCTCACCAGACATCATCAAGTAGTTGGCCTTGCCAAAAATGCTACATCTGCAACCATACACCATCTGATGGCTCCGCCAAGGAAGTGATATTTGCATCATCCAACAATGTCTCCTGTACTAAGGTATCAAGACTTAAAATATGAGGTATTTTGTGATGTTTCTCCCATTTAAGTATTTGAATTTATTTTGGGCCAAACTTATTCATGGAAATTCCATGTTGTATATGAGTCTATGCCTCACAGTGTTATTATTACTTTGAATAGGAAGTTTCACATGATAATCGAGGTAGTGCTACCTACTAACATTTCCTTGATCTATACCAAACAATGCAGGAAGTTAATCTCTCAGACCGAGAATTTTTTCCTCTTCGTGATTCGCTCTCAAAGTGAGAGAAAGGTTGTAGCCACATTCATGTGATTTGCAATTGACCTCTCCATGCAATATAAGAATGTGGATAAGGTCGTGGAGTAATACAAAGACATCTTCTCCCCACCCATTGGGGTACCTCCACACTATCAGGTCAATCCTCCAATCGATATGACCCCTGGCGCACTGCTACCCAATGGGTGAGTTTATCATCACTCTCTATTAGAAAACAAGGAGATCAAGCATCATATCCAAGAACTCCTCCAAAAGGGGCACATTTGACCCAAATCATGAGCATGTGGAAGCCCAATCAAGCTTGTGTAGAAGAAATATGGGACTTGGTGACTCTGCATTGATTATTGAGCCCTAAATAAAATCAGAGTCACAAACCAGTACCCGATTCCCTCAATCAACGATTTCCTTTACCAACTCAAGGGGGGGGAATAATTCAATAAGATTGATGTGAAGTGTGGATACTATCAACTCCCAATAGGGCAACAAGATATATGGAAAACTTCCTTCAATTCCAAAGAAGTTATTTTTGAATGGTTAGTCACTCCATTTGGTTTTACGAATGGCCCAACAACTTTCATGAGGATCATGGACGATATCTTGAGGCCTTTCACCAATACTTTTGTGGTGGTGTATCTGGATGACATCCTCATCTATAAAAAGAATTGGTCGGAACACTTGCAACATATTTAGCAGGTTATGCACACTCTATGATAAAACAAGCTATATGGAAATTTGAAAAAATGATCCTTCGACATGGGCAAGGTTGAATACATAGGATGCATTGTTTATGAGCATGGAGTGCATGTTGATCCCACCAATATTTAGGTCATTTTGCAAGTTCGCCAATGATTATAATGAATGTGTGAAATCCATTTTATACAATAAACATGAATTCCAAAACCATAGTCATCCAAAAACCTAATCCTAGGAGATGAAGCACCAAAAGTCATGTGGGTCCCATTGGGGTAAGTAAGTACATCAAGTTCCCGGGGTTGTAAATTTTGCATACGATCTATGTTTGTGATGAAATATAGCTCTTTTGAAAGTTCTTGACAAGGAGCTTCATTTTGTAGGTTCAATAATTCCTTCAGTGCTAATTGATGTGCCCACTCATGAAAAAGAAATAAATTATGCCCTCAAATTGGCCCTGAAAGTTTGGGACCCAAAAAACTACTAAAAATAGTAAAATTCCAAAAAACTATTTTGAGTTAAGTGAATAGGTGAGTGTCCATCGATATCCTCCTGGATCAATCCCCCCCCCCTTAGGAAGCAATGGTCTCCATTATGTTGAGTTCACGTGGGAGATGGGGAACTGTTTCTTGAATCTGAACTTTGGTGAGCTTCTTGACTTGTTGAAGAAGCAATCCTACTTAACTTGTTGAAAGTTTTTATGAACAAATATCGATGCATGATATTCCTGAGTGTGGGAGGGATCTTTATATGAATATGAAACATGAATAACATGAAGGGATTTATCATAACTTTATTTGACTGGGTAGTGTGGAGGCACCTCGTAGTTGCAATAGGAATATCTTGGTTCTCTTCTACAATCTTGTTTATATGTTTTTTATGTTTATAAGGTTCTTGGTCTGAGGCTGTAATGGTTGCAGTGTATTTCTCTTCTTACCAGGTGGTTAAGAGGGTAAAATTTGTGGTATGAGATATTACTTTCCGGCACTGGTTTTTCAGAACAATAGTCGAACTACCTCTCGTATGCTATAGTATTGACCCCCTAGAGTAACAATGACATTACGGGGTCGAGACTCATAAAAAACATGACGCCTCCACATATATGTTTGTCCTAACAGAACATCACATAATTCGACTAGGGAAACATCACACATTACCTAATCCTTGAAGAGCTTGATGTCGTATGACATGCGACACTACTGGCTAACACAAAGATCTCATCCCTAGTGAAGCCATCCCGTGTTGTATGGTTGTGTGTATGGATTTTTTGAAAAATACAACTCCTTTACAACCTCTGTTGAGATGAGGTTCTTATGGATTATGCTATCAATAGTGAAATGTAGTGGGGTTCCCTTCGCCCACATCTATGAATGGAAGTGGCTCTCTGCCTCCTCGAGATCCTTTGGTTCTTCTAGTTTGATTTTTGCAGTCATCACACTCGCAGTGGGTTCCACATCAATTAATTGTTTCCTTTTATTAGTGTCTAAATAAGAGCCTAAGTTGTGGTTCAACTCTATTTCTTTGAGCTGAGACACCAATGATTGTTTCGCGTGATGTTCATCGGGGTTGTGCCAAGGGATTTTGTTGGTGTCGCACCACTTCCCAATGTTATTCTTCATCTTCCCGTTACCCTTATTTTCGTGTGGCTTGGACTAGTTTTATTGAGTTTGACTACTCTGTGAGTTAGGTCTACCTTTACCATAGTTTGGTTGTTGTGGATTTGTAGATCTGAATTCCCTCTTTTTTTTTTCTTAAATTTCTTCTCGATTTTGACAACATATTTATAAGCGTATCCAAGTGATGAGATGTCCAAAAACTCCATTTCGGTTGGATAAACCTATGTAGAGCCCGATGGTATTTCAAAACTAGATGTCGCTTAGACTCTTCGATAACCAGCTTAGTGCGCAAGGTATGAGAGGTATTTGTGAACTTCGACACTCTTTGGTCCCACTTTTGATGCAGTGTGGTCTGTCTCATGTATTGGTCATCATAATTTCCAACACAGTAATATTACTCCTTGGCTCGGCCCCAAATATTCTAGAATACTCTATGGAAATTTCCTCCCAGTAAGTTTCCCACCAATGTTTGACATGGGGGAGATCCTTAAGGAGTGCAAAGGTGATCTTTTCTCTACCGGTAAATTTATGAACAAAGAAATAACCTTCTAGAAAATTTAACCATTTTTCCAAAGCATCTCCATCAATTTGACCTTCAAACACACAAATATCAAAATTAGCATTTACCTTGAATGGGGTAGCATATTCAAAGTGACTTCTTAATGAAGAAACACTTTTTATTGTTAGCAATTGTTGAAGGATTTGGGACAAACTCTCCAAAATGTCGTTCCTCTATTGCGTGAGGGATTCCACGAGCAATAACTTGATGGGATCTTCTACTCCCGCGTCTCTCTATTCTTCTTCGATGGGAGGCCACTTGGGATGAAGAGAGTGTTTTTCCTCAATACAAATAGCTTGAGACACAACTCTCTATACCTTGACCTCGTCAAGGACATGCACTAAGAAGTGACAATGAGAAGCCTTCTCTGATAGCATTGATCGAGATTATTTTTTAGAAAAAAAAGAAGGTAGAAATATAAAAATGAAATATACAAAGATATGGAGAGAAAAACATAAACATTGCAATAAACATAGAGATACAGTAATGCACAATTTTTATTTATAAGAGAATGTAAAAAACTATAAAATTACAAAGTGAATGACTCACTAGAATGGTGGAAGCTTATCTCTGAGAAGAGATGTGATGGATACGTTCATTCGCAATAAGCTCATTACAAAGAAGATCCGAAACTTACTTTTTATAATAAACATGAATGAAAAAACCCTAGACATCCAAAAATCTAACCCTCAGAGATGAAGCGCCAAAAGTCATGTGGGCCCTGTTGGGGTAAGTTAGTGCATCAACTTCTCGGGATCATAACTTTTTCATACGATATTTTTTGGGGGTACACGATAGATCTTTGGAATTTTTTTTATGAGGAGATTCATTTCATAGGCTCAATCATACCTTTCATAATGATCGAGGTGCTCGATCACGAAAAAACATCGTTTAGGACCTCAAAATGGCCTTGAAACTTTAGGACCCGAAAAACTTCTAAAAATAGTAAATTGCAAAAAACTTGATTTGAACCGATTGGAATAGGTGGGTGGCCACCAATATCCTCCTAGATCGCCTTGTTATTAAGATATTCTTAATCCCCAAGAAAGTCTCAAAGGAAGTTGATTTTGATTCCCTATTTCAAAAGGTGTAATAGGAACAATTTGAGCGATGATATTTCTACTACATCCAATCTTTTTTCATTGTATTGTGATAGAAATCAATGCTCCCTAATATTTTTCATTATATCATATTTATTAAATCATTTCAACTACTTGATTGCTCAAAATGATTTTTCATTGTATCATCAATAAAATTAATGTAATGGATAGTTTTGCAATAGGTTATCACTAATTATTTATATCGTTGTTGAAATCATTGAAACAATGTGACTATTTAAATCAATTTTCATTGTATCGTCACTTAAAGCAATACACTTTATCAACTTGAGTTATATTTTTTCTGAAATCAACATAACTATTTGAATCACATCAATTATATCATCGTTGAAATCATTATAACTATTTGTTTTTTTTATTGTAGTTCTTATTTATAACATAATGACTATATTGATAATTTAATTCATAACATAATGACTACATTGATAATTGAACTAATTATACTATTCAAAGAATTTCTTATTATAAAGTTGCAAACATTCAAAAAATTAAATTACATAAATTTGGTAATTAGTCTAAAAAAAATACATTGAATATTGAATTAAATGAGTTTAGAAAAATATGGTATAGAGTCTGAATACTAAATTCATTGAGTTTAGAAAATTATGGTATTACATTGTGAGTGTGAATTATGTGTTTGTGAATTATGATTATGGAATTAGCTCACCAATATTATAGCTGCTTATAATAGAAGATTATATAATTTAATAAATTATACTATTCAAAGAATTTTCTATTGTAAAATGATAAGCATTCAAACAATTAAATTACATGAATTTTATAAGTAACATAAAAAAAAATACATATATTCAATTCAATGAATTTAGCAAATTATAGCATTAGAATGTGAATTAGGAGTTTGTGAATTATGAGTTTATGAAATCATGTCAGCAATATTATAGTTCACTTTAATAGAGCATATAATATTTGCTCTAGCATATAATATATAGGTATAATAGAAATTACATATTAATTATATATTAAAAATGAATTAAATTATATTTATTGAGATTAAATTATGTATATCATAATGATATGGTATAAAAATATAATTAGAGATTATGTAGTCTGTATAGATATAGAGATAAATAAATTATATAAATTAATTTGTAGTTATTAATATTTTATATAAATTAAGAATTAATGAATATATTAATATATGATACTATAAACTTTCATTAGTAATTTATTATGTTAACTTAAAATCAAGTATTTAAGTGATTAACACAGTTTAACCTAAATTAATATCATATATATATATCTTTATATATAACTTATTATATATATATATATATATATATATATATATATATAACTTATAATATATATATATAATTGATTCTAATAATAATATATGATACTCATAGATTTTCATTGATGTATATTAATATCATATATACTTATATTTAGGTATAACTTATACCATCATATGTCATTCACAAATATGTATAATGAATAATGAAAAAAAATTCACACGTTTTTCCAATAATTTAAATCCAATTACCTAAGAGTGCGAAAACTTCAATGGTTCAAAAAAAAATATTATGTGTGTCTTATTTTTTTTAACTTTGGAATCCTAAAGAAAAATTGGTTTTTAAAATTAATATAGAATCAAAACCATTATTTAAATATAAAAAACATACAACTTAAAGAAGGGTGAATTCTCCCCCTGCATGGTGTGTGCATGGTGTGTCAGGGACGCAATCCAAGAGATGGTGGGTCCCCGACCCCCCACCCACGTGGCCTCTCGATCTATGGAAACTTGTCAATAGTCTTCAACCTCCACCTCACCTCCTCATTTGATTCATTACCCACTAATGTCTCCCCGTCACACTTGAGTATCCCTATCCTTTCTATCATGTCATGACTCTACCCACTCCTTACTATCTAGAACCTATTGTCCTTCGCATGAGGCTTCGAAAGATGGTGAAGCATAGGAGTTTGATGGCCGATACAACCCATATCTTCGCAAATCATCGCAATATTCTCCATTTATTGGCCCTCACACTTGATAGTAATTTCATTTCCGTCTCCTCTTCTTTTTTTTAAATAAAAAAGTGTAGTACCTGCTATATTAGATTAACTCAAAACTTTAGCAAAATAAACAAAGTCATGGCTACAGTCACCAAAAATGTTGCCAGTAACCGGAAACCAACATAAGTGGGAGGTAACTAACAGTTATACAGTAATACAACCATAATAAAAGAGACATATGTCCTGCCCTGAGGAAACCAGGACAGATGCCAAGGGTCCAGATAAACTTAAAACAGTTACACAGTAAAACTAAAAACCTAGAAAACATAAGAACCTATGCACCCGATGACGTGTCGCGCCCTCCAGCTTGCCAGGTCCCCACCGGAATGGAAAAAGTCTGCGTCCACAGGGGGCACTTTCGCTGAGCTGGAGACCTGGAGAACGCATCGAGTAGCAGATCCATACGCTGGCCCATGAGGAGGGCCCTGTGTTCCAAGTCCGACATGTGGCTACGGAGCTCAAACACCAAGGCCAGGTGTTCTTTATTGAGGAGGGGACCATGCGTTCCGCCACCCAAGACAGTAGGAGGAGCAGTTTTCAGTTCCACAGCTTCGCCAATGCCAACCGCAAGCTTCCTCTACACCCCAACCATCTCTGCAATCACCATCTTCTCGGCACTTGTAGCACTCGGGTCACCCTGCCATGGGATTTCCTCAACTACGCAGCCGGGAAGGTCGTCTTCCGTAGTCGAGATACACGTGGTGCCCTGTCTGCTGAGGGTCTCCATGGCGGTAGGATTCTCATCGCGCGGCAAGTCCCCAATCGACAGGTCCTCCTCCACGAAACAGGATGGAAACAACACCGTGGTCTCGGTCTCCTTCCCAACCCTGCTGCAGCCAGCGCCCTGCTCGGCTATGGTGTCGAGCAACGCCCTCCTCTCAACCCGGGCCTTCTTCCTGAGAATGGACGACGCCAAGGCGAGAGCACGCTCAAGTTCCTCCTCCCGACGCCTCTGCTCTTTGTGTGCTTCCCAAGCCGCACCCCGTCGAGGCTTTCCTCGATGCCTGACCATTGTACCCAAGCAAATGCCAATCAAATGCAGAGCTGAATTGGAAAGAAACCAGGTCGAGAGCGACTGTGGGTGTTGGGCGCAGGTAAGTCGACTCTTTCTAGACACAAATAAAAGCCACCAGCCCTGGAAAATCTTCTCAGAGTGCAGGAAGAAGGTGGGAAATAACCATGGCATATCCGAACCAGGAGCCTTCCTTCGCTACTCGGGCACAAAAGAAAAACCATAACCAAATTGCCGAAGCCTCTGTCCATCCATATCTGCTATGAAACCGTGTGCGCAGGGGGGGTTAATGGTCACGCGAGAGAGGAGTACCTCCATCGCAGATCCTCTGCTATGGCTGTCGACCATTGTTAATGCGAATGTGTGGGTGGCATCCATCAGCCATTAAACCAGGGTTGAGTGCGCGTCCTGGTGTCATCTCCTCTACGCCGCGTGTCACCCCATCCGGGGATTTCCGTCTCCTCTTGGTTGCATTCCTGTTGGTTTATTAATTCTTGTCTCTCCTAATCCTTCACAAATTCCCTCTTGCCTTATGCAATGGGAACTCTCTCACCTTTATCAATCTTGCACTCTGCATTATAGTTCTACACCCTCTTCTACATGGCTCGGGGTAACTCTTATCGTACTGGCTCAGGGGAACCTCTTGTCGACGTAGAATCTGGTCAGGATTTCGCTTGGTGGATGCAACTGAGAATTTAGTGGAGACCTATCACTCAACCACCCCTCCATATATTCAATCGGAAATGGATGTGGCCGAAGAGGATGATCAAGTATTAAGGAAGTTCATCTGCGACGATGAGGTGAAGGTGACGACCAACTCATGGGTTCCTCACACTAGTTTTTTTTGTCTCCAGTCCTCACAATACCTGAAAATGGTGGACATATACTGGCACATGAAAATTTTGATGGGAAAAGTTCTTCTACACAACCATGAATCTTGCCAAGAGTTCCTCCTGTAGCTCGATGACATGAAACTCAAGATCAAGATGGTCGACCACAAGCTGAATTTGATCGCGGAAAACCTAGTCAACATCCATGGATCTGTCCAACCTCTACTATGCTCATCCCTAATTCCCAACAGCAACTGGCCACAACATTAGCTAAGTTCTATGTTGTTCCTTTTTTTTTTTTTTTAAATACCAACCATGCTTGGGCTTAACACCTATGCTTAGTAGATTAAATAAGGATAGAAATTCTCACAGAGGAACTAGGAATTATTCCTACTATAGTTTATTAATCATAGGCCTTAGATATATCAAAGAGATGTTGAATGACAATATTATGTTTTTCTATCAATAATACAAGACTATAGATTATTCAAAAAAAAAAAGAATAAGGGTGAATTCTAAAAAAATAAAAACAAAAATTAAAATGTTATAGGAATCATATTTAGCCAACATTCAAAATTTCAGAAATATGTATAATGAACAAGAGTTTTTTAACTTTTGAATAAAAAAAATTCATAGTCTAAACATTCTATGAAATGTCCATTTTTTCCAAGGACATTTGCTCAAAATCTTATAAGAAATTCTTAGATTCTTATATTTAAGTGATTATTTTTTTTATAATTGGAGTGTCCTCATCTCTTTTCAGCATGCTTTATGGATTTTGAAAAACAAAAAATAGTGATTTCATGCAAATTTTAATTATCATATTCCGACAAAAAAATCTATTTCATAGAACATTTAAACAATGCCAAAATTTGGTTTTTTTAATTAAATTAAATTTATAAATTAATTTATATATCAAAATTTAGCATAAAAATTCACAAAATACCTAAAAGAATTCTGAATCAAAAAACAAATAATAAAAAAAATCCAAAAGAAAATTTTAGTGTTGGCAATTGTGGTATACTATTGTCTAAATCACCTTGGCTATTCAAATTAATTAATTGACTGGATAATTCCTTCATTTTTTTCAAATAGATAATTGTATTCTTGATATTTATTTGAAGAAGGTTAAATATGTTTAGCTTACATTTATTTTTAATTATTTAATTATTATTTTTTTTTATATACATGACCATGTTTATTTTGTCACTTTTTTTTTTATATACACATTATTTCATTCATAATCATACCTTTTCATATAACATATAATGTTTAATTATTATTTTTTTTTATATACATGACCATGTTTATTTTGTCACTTTTTTTTTTTATATACACATTATTTCATTCATAATCATACCTTTTCATATAACATATAATGTTAGTGTGCATTATGATTAGAAGATGATGGTTTGGATTTATAGCTTCCCTAATAATTTATTGGAAGATCATGATTTGGATTTGGAGCTTCCTTAATAATTCCTTAAAACACTTTTTTTTTTAATAATGCACTATTATATATTTATTATAATTTAAATATTTAATTTTAAAATTATGTATTAATTTTTAAAAAAAAATTGTATAGTTAAATGAATGTATATATTTATTTAATTTGAATTTAGTATTTTTAGAAACTTAAAAACAATGGTGAGTAAAATTATTAAAAAAATTCAATTCAAAATTAAATAAGTGAATAGTTATTATAAGAATGTGGGACAAGTTATAAAGCTATAAAATATAATTGAAAATAAAAATTAAGTTTATAATTGAAATAAAAAATAAATCAAATAATTTTTTTTAAAACTATATAATCAAAGAAATGAAAATACTCAAAAAAAAAATATTAAAAAACAAAAAAGTTGGAAAACACATTAAGGAGATTTTGGATTAAAAAGTATTGGAATCACCGGTGATAATGATAAGTATAAAAGTCGAAGTTCTCCTTTTGGAATTTTGGGTCAGATTTATACTCGTTTTTCATTATATTCTGTATATTCTCATTATAGTATTTTTATAGTAATGTATTAATTTATTATCAGACGTTTTATTTCAATTCTTCTCAGTTTCAAACTCATACTATAGTAAGGAGGGTTGAGAAATTATTGATGTTTTTAGTCACAGTAAATTCCCATTTTAACCTTATGCTTGGTCAAAGAATATACTAACTTATATGCTTTTGTGACTCAGTGTATACAGTTTTGAAACTCCTCATTATCTACATCATTAAAGCTATTATGAACCTCATTTCAAATTCAACTAGTCTTGAAACCCCTCATTAATAGTCTTTACAATTAAATCTCTTCTTAACTTTGTTTTTTTCTTTGATTTCTTTTCTTCTGATTGCATTTATTATCTTCATCTTAACCCTTATGATCCTCCTCTAAATTATTGATTTCTTTTGACGTTTTTTCATTATACTATTTTATATTCATTTATTATGAGAACACCTTCTTACCATACTTTTGAGTCAAAATTCTTCTTAATTTGTCATTTATTAACATATCATTATTATCACCCCCTTCTTCCAATACTTTTTAGTCCAAATTCTCATTAATTTGTATCCCAAAACTTTTTCTCCCTTGTTTTAATTCTTTTCCCTAGCATCTTCATTTGTTTTATTATAAGGTTTTTAAGGACTTTTTACTTAATTAATTTTCAATTTCAATTATAAATTTAATGTTTACTTTCAATTTCATTTTCAATTGTAGATAGTTTTTCCTACATTATTAATGATTAATCACATATTTAATTTTTTTCAAAAGGTTTTTGGATCAAAATCCACAAACACTTTTGATCGAGAAGCCCTTCATGCAATATGAATGACTTTGGAAAATTACATACTGAAATATTTAATTTATTTTTTTTAATTTTTAATAATTTGAATTTTTAATAATTTCATTGATAATGGTTTCTTCTCTTCCAACCATTAGTTTTTGTTATCCACCTTATATTTACTCTTGAATATACATTTTTATAATAACCAACCTTTTTTCTATGTGATAATGGGTGGAGTGTCCACTCTAAACATTG
Source organism: Picea engelmannii (assembly GCA_009831015.1). Classification (NCBI taxonomy): domain Eukaryota; kingdom Viridiplantae; phylum Streptophyta; class Pinopsida; order Pinales; family Pinaceae; genus Picea; species Picea engelmannii. The sequence goes on along the minus strand of ML783136.1, from coordinate 102,398 downwards.
GATATTTCAAAAATATTTACATCATCTAAAAAAATACTTATATTTATACAATTTTATTTAAATATATATATTTATATAAACTTTATTTTTAAAGAACCATTTTGTCACTATAATAGTTCTTGATTTTTCTTTCCATAAGTTTTAAACATCAATAGTAATATGATTCAACGATGCCACATTAAAATTTTCTATGAAAGCATTTTATAAATGGCCATGTTGGGTCTAAACGTCAATAGTATTATGGTTCATCCATGCCCCGTCTAACTTGTTGGAAACTGTAATTACAAGTTAGTGAGATATTCATGTCTCCATCGATTTTTCTGTGAGTCAATCTGTCTATAGGCGAATTGTGATTCAGACAATCTGATAGTCTGAAATTGGAAAGTCGCACGTTTACTCAAAGTGAGTCAAGCAGAGAAACAATAAGTATAGGTGATATTTATATTCTCTATTTCAATTAAGTGGTTGAAGAGTCAATCATATTAATGGTAGTGTTTAATGTTAATTTAGTCTTAGCTTATGTAGGAAGTGTCAGTCGATATAAGTCCAAGTCTATTAATTAATCAAATGATGGAGAGAAATAGAGAGAAGATGTAGAGAGGTGGAAGATTAAGAGAAAGAAGTGAGGAGTTGAAGAAATCTGAGCACAAGCTCTATGTCTGTAAAGTCAGTAGAAGAATCCATTGGAACGAAATCTCATCCTAGTTATTGTATTCTATAACCGCGTGCAATGCACTAAAGTTTATTAATATAAAGTAATTAATATTTTTGAGTTTATTTTCTAAGAATAACATTTTGTTATTATGCATTTATAAATTGTTCTTTAAATCATTTTATATTACAACGCACAAAATTTTATGTAGTCTGTGAATTGTGCTACAAGTCATGAGAGTTCAATGACGAAGCTTGTGGTATGCAGTATTTTGTCATTGTGTTACACACAATTTTCTTGCACGTTCTGCATCTAAGTTTTGATCGATGTGCATTATATCCAAGATCTTCTATAAGAGCATTTGATCAAAAGAAAAGTTGAACAAAAGTAGGTTCTCTCAAAACAAATTGAAGAGAAGAAACTCTGTTGAAAATGGCATCTAACTCAAATCTTCAACCTCCCACTTTTACAGGAAAGAATTATGAGATGTAGTCCTTGACCATGAATGCGTTGTTTTGAGGTCAAGATGTATGGGAAATAGTCGATAATGGATATGTGGAACCATTAAATAAGGTATCATATAATTCCCTCACATAAGTTGAGAAGGATGTCTTGAAAGATCAAATAAAGAAGGATGAAAAGGTGTTGTTTTACATACATCAAGCCATGCATGAGAACACACTTCCTAGAGTTTCATTAGCAAAGAAAACCAAGGAAGCATGGGACATATTACACACCTCTTATCAAGGTATGGAAAAAGTAAAGACTCCAAAACTACAAACTCTTAGAAGAGATTTTGAAACTCTGTCAATGAAAGATATAGATAAAGTAGATTAATTCTACACCCATGTCATTAGACTAATAAATTAGATTAAGTCTCATGGTGAAACCATAGAATACATAAAAAAAAATTGAGAAGGTACTTAGGATTCTTCCTCCTAAATTTGATGTCCTTGTCATAACTCTAGAAGAGATCAAAGACTCGAGTCAATTTAGCCTAGATGAAATGCAAGCTTCCCTCATTAATCATGAACATATATTGAATATGTCAAGTATGTCATTAGAGAATGCATTTTCCATGCAGTCATCTATAAGACATGGAAGATCAAGGGGGAAATATAAATCTCGAAGTAGGGGAAGAAGTTCTATCAGAGGTTGATACCGTAGCAGTTATAGAAATACTCGTGGAAGAGGTCAAAACCAAAGTACCTGTCAGCTAAGTGGTCAAATAACTGACAAATCAAAGATTCAATTCCATTAATGTAAAAAGTATGGACATTGTGCATATGAGTGCAGGAAGAAGCAATATAATCAGAACAATCACGATCAAGATTAGTCAAACAACGCAAATAACCAAGCTCACCCTATATTTATGGCACATGTTGTAGCAATGCCTAGTGTTGTAGAAATGCCTAATATAGTCTCACGAGTTGAATGAAATGTTTATCAAGCAAGTCCTTGTGGAATATGGTATTTATATTCACGCTGCAGTAACCACATTACAGGAAACATAGAACTATTTTCTAGTTTGGATGAGTCAATCCAAACCGAGGTTACACTTGGAACAGATATCCAAGTCACTATCTTAGGAAAAGGTAGTATAAATATTTTAACTAAGGAAGGAGAAAAGAATGTTATGTATGATGTATATTATGTTTCTGGTCTGAAGCATAATCTCATGAGCACTAGAAAACTATTACAAAAATGATACCTAATCTACATGGAATATAATCATTGTGTGATTATGGAAAAATGCCCAAGCAATCAACTTATTAAAAAAATCGATATGAAAAGTAACAAAATGTTCCCATTGACTTTGAAGCCGATGAAGAACATGAATACAGTGCTAGATGTTGATAAAGGAAAAAGTGTGTAGTTAGACACTGCATTTACAACATAAAGTGCATGCAGTTCCAATGAGGAAAATAGTGCGTGCAATATCAAGAAAGGAGAAAAAGGTGTAGAGATGAAGGAAACATTCCAATATGAAGTACATGATGATTCCTAGTTATGGCATTTCATATTTTGACATTTGAAATTTGGAGGTATGAAGCTAATACACACAAAGGATATGGTAAAAGGTTTGTCATTGATTCAAAAATTGGAGAGGATATGTGAAGGCTACATATTTTGCAAGTAACACATAGAATCATTTCGAGTTGGCAAGTCTTACAGAGTAAAATATCCACTGAAAATTGTACATTCAGACATTTGTGGACCAATGCAAACTCCATATATAGGAGGCAATACTTATTTTCTCACATTTATTGATGATTTCTCAAGAAAGACATGGATTTATTTTCTAAAGCATAAGTCTGACATATTGGGTTGTTTTCAATAGTTTAAATGACTTGTGGAGAAACATAGTGGTTATTACATCAAGTGATTATGAAATTAAAGAGGAGGAGAATAAATCTCAATATAATTTCAAAACTTTTGTAAAGTTCATGACATATACAAGCAATTTACCGCGCAATACAAACCACAACAGAATGGTATCACAGAGAGAAATAATAGAACCATTATGGAAATGGCACACAGTATGTTGGTATCCAAACATTTTTCAAATAAGTATTGGTTTGAGAAAGTAGAAACCACAATATATATATTGAATAGATGTCCTACAAAGATTGTGAAGAACATAGTTCCTCAAGAATCCTCGACATGATTAAAGCATAATGTGGCACACTTAAAAGTATTTGGTTATGCATATGCACATGTTCCATATGAGCTAAGAAGGAAGTTGGACAAAAAATGACATAAATGTATATTTGTTGGGTATTTAGAAGAAACAAAAGGATACAATTTGTATGACCCTGTCGCAAGAAAAGTCATAATCAATCGCGATGTCATGTTTTTGGAGAATGAATCATGGGATGGAAGCATAAAAAAGAGAGTAAAAAATATTGATGCAATGGAGCATGATGACACATAATATGAAGTGGTTCACACACCATGCAAAGGTCAATGCCTAGTCCCTACACTTGGCACTCGGACACAAATTACAACGTAGAGTACTCCAGTAGGAACAACAAGTGCAGAGTCTTAACCTAGAGTGCAAAAAACAACATAAAGAAGTCCAAGTAGTTCTACTTCTCCAGATCCAACTTTAGCAAGTTTTTTACCAATAAAGAAAAGAAGTTTGTGTGACATATACAATGAAGACAAAACAAATTCATTTTTTGTTTTTTCCTTATTTTCACAAATAGATGATCCATTAACCTTTGAATAAGTTGTCAAAGATGATATATGGGCAAAAGCCATGGATGAATGAATCATATGCATAGAGAAGAATCAGACATGGAAATTGGTATATGTACCTGATGACAAGGATGTCATAGTTTTCAATTGGATTTATAAAACCAAGGAAGATGTAGAAGAAAAAATGCAAAATCATAAGGCAAGGTTAGTTGCGAGAGGATTTACACAACACACTGGAATTGATTTTAATGAAACATTTGCACTTGTTTCACGCATGGACATAGTCAAAACTATGTTAGTCATTGTTGCGCAATACAAGTGCCGAATTTATCAGATAGATGTAAAATCAACATTTTTTAATGGAAATCTAGAAGAAGAGGTATATGTGGAACAACCACAAATTTATGAGGTTCAAGGACAAGAAGACGATGTGTACATATTGAAGAAAGCACTGTATGGATTAAAGAAAGCACCAGAGCTTGGAACGGTCACATAGATTCTTATCTCATATGGAATGGGTTTCAGAGAAGTGAAAGTGAACGGACATTGTACATCAAAGAAAATCATCAAGGTAATATGCTAATTGTTTATCTATATGTGGATAATTTGATATTTACATGTGACTTAGGCATAAAAGAATTTAAATCAGTCATGGAGGATGAATTTGAAATGATTCATTTAGGGATAATGAGATATTTTTTGAGAATAAAAGCTCAGTAGTCGAAACTGACATATTTATCTTAGAATCTAAATATGCACATGAAATATTGAAAATATTCAATATGATAAATTCCAAAGAAGCACAAACACCTATCATAACAGGATTGAAGTTAAGGAAGGAAGATAAAGGGTCCAAGGTGGATCCCACACTGTTTAAAAGACGCAGTCTTATGTATCTCACAACGAAAAGACTTGATATTATATATGGTGTGAGTATAATTTCAAGGTTCATGGAAACTTCAAAAGAATCACATTGGAAGGAAAAAAAAAGAATCCTGAAATATGTGAATGGAACAAAATATTTTGGCATTAAGTACTTCACTTCAAAAGATTTCAGACTCATTGGATAGAGTGATAGCGATTGTAGAGGAAGCATAGATGACAAGCAAAGTACCTCTAGATACACATTTCATTTTCGAATAGGTATGGTATCATGGGAATCAAGGAAGCAACTCATAGTGACTCTTTCTTCAACGGAAGCAAAGTATGTCGCAGCTACAAGTGCAACATGTCAAACAATTTGGATGAGAAGAATGCTAAAATATTTATTGCAGGAACAACATGAATCAATAATAGTGACAACAATTCAACAATCATGTTATCAAAGAATCATGTGTTTCACAAGAAAACTAAACATATTGATACAAGGCATCACTTTATGAGAGAATTGGTAAATGACAAAGAGATCTGTTTAGGACATTTTTGCAAATGCTTTAGCAAGAGATGCATTTCATCATCTGGGCACTAGTTTGGACTCTCGTAGATAAGTGATAGTAAAATAAAAAAAAATCAAATTTTTGATGTAATTTTATTTTGTAATCCCACCTACTTATAATTAAGGGGGAATGTTGGAAATAGTAACTACAAGTGAGTGAGATCTTCATGTCTCCACCGATTTGTCTGTCAATTAATCTATCACTAACCCAATTGTGAGTAAGTGAGTCTCACAGTGCAAGTGCAAGTCACAAGTTTACTCAAAGTTAGTGGACAAGCAGAGAAGATATATATATAGTTGAATTTTATATTCTCAAGTTTAGTTAAGTAGCTCAAGAGTCAATCATATTAATGGTAGTGTTTAATGTTAAGTAAGTCTTAGCTGAAGTCTTAGTTGGATTCCATATAAGTCTGAGTCTTTTAATTAATTAGATGATGCAAAGGAGAGACATAGAGGTAGAAGATTAATAGCAGCAGCTGAGGAGTTGAAGCTATGTGTGTGTCTATAAAGTGAGTAGAAGAAGCCATTGGAGCAGAAGCTCATCCTAGTTATTGTATTCTATAACAGCGCACAATGAACTAAACATTATTAATATCAAGCAATTCATATTTCTGAGTTTATGTGCTAACCATAAAAAAAATTTATTCAGCATTTTTAAATTGTTCTTTAAAGAGCTTTATATTACAACGCGCATCATTTCGTGTAGTGTGTAAATTGGACCACAAGTCCTGAGAGTTCAGTGACGAAGTTTGTGGGGTGTAGTATCTTGTCACTGAGCTGCGCACAGTTTCCTTGCATGCTGCGGATCCAAGTTTTGATCAGTTTGCAATGGATCCAAGATAAATTTTCTGTCACGGCATTTTGGGACCGTAAATGTTTATGGTTTCTTGCTTCCGCCATGTGCCATTAAACATTTATGTTGAAAGATCAACGATTTCCAAACATTTCTCTCCAAAGATCAAAGATTTCTAAATAGAACGACTGGAAATTGAAATGCATCGAACTCTCTCATATTTTTTACAGACTTTGAACCGAGTTTGTTTCCGAAACATTTTTCTGTCTCCCCTGCTTATTCTGATATGAGTTTGAAACTACGATAAACCTACTGGAATGGGTGACAAAAAGGAAAATGGAGACTTTGACAGTTTCCATCGAAGAGATAACCTTCTTGGAACAGCGGACGAACCAATAAAAATATATAGAAAAAATAAAAGTGTATGATAGGTCCAATATTTATTGTCTCAATATTTGCCAGGGTAGCAAGTAGAGTGTGTATCAGTATATATTTTTGTTGTAGGTGGCTGTTAATAACATTGAATCCTGCTAACTCGCTTATTAAACTTATGCAGTAGAATAGAAAAGGAAAATGAGAGATGTTCAAAGATATTTGAACATGGTTTGTGTTATATATTAAAGGAAAATGAGAGATGTTCAAAGATATTTGAACATGGTTTGTGTTATATATTAATTTATTTTCTTAATAGTTTAATATTACTGTTATTATTAATTAAAGTTATAAGGATGTGTTATATATTAAGTGAGAGTTTTTTAAAATAATTTATTATTGTTATTATTTTTATCAGTTAAAATTATAATATTGATAAAATGATAAATGGATGAAAACAATAAATTTTTATTTGAGACTTAATCACTCATGTTATTTATGTTCTTGTAGAGAATAATAGAGTAAATTTAAAAACATTTAATAATTTATAATGTCAAAATTAAAGACAATACTTTCTATCTTACCATATTCATAGAAGTTAGTCTTTCCTCTAATGAGAGTATAACTATGACTAGTTACTTAAAGTACAAGGACAAGATAAACAATATGGAAGAAAATATGCTTTCTAAGATGAGTGTTTTCTCAAGAACTATGGAAGACAAGAATTCCTAACCTTACTTATGGCTCAAGTAAGGTGACAAAAAGATGTCAAATATTGGATAAATCATTGGAAAATAAATTAAATGATTGTGTTAGACAAAATTAAAAGATAAATGTAAATTAAGATATTATCACAATGTGATCAACCCTAATTAGAAGATCAAAAGTATCTATCTTTTATTTGTATTGTAAAGAAGAAAATCAACATTACTAAAATAATAAGGAATTTTGATGAGCTCAATAGTGAAATGTTACATTGAAGAATTCCTAAAACATTTCAAGTCAATTTTTTTCTTTCTAACACTAAGGAGGATGAAAATGAAAAAATCTTTTTGGTATAATGCCCTACTTACACTCACATTAAATATGAATTCTCAATATTTATTACAGTACTCACCTTCCTAACCTTTTATTAGTCAAAAATATAAAAATATAAAAATGATTTCAGATAATTTATTTCCTTCCTTCAAATAACAAATTCTATCTTAATTAATCACCACAACCATCATCATAAAGTAATAAAAATCCTCTAAACATAAACAAGTTCTAACAAAATATGACAAAAAGGTTGACCACTGCTCGAGATAAACATAGGCCAAAATATACAAAGTATGGCATTAGTTTTTTCTCTATACTACATTCTCATCTATTATGACCTCTTAATTTCCAATTTCTTCCATGATAGGATATTGGTTAAGAAAAAAACAAAAATAATAGTAAGAACGTTTGGAAAATGTGACATCTTTTATAATTATTTTCGGCTACATAAATACAAGTACTATATTTCTAGAGACTTCGGCATGGAGTATATCCTGTCGTGTCGATGGAAAACGGATAGCAAGAATCTACGACTACGACAGAAGGCCACCGTTTCCTCGAAAGCTGTGGAATCCACTTGCTAGAAACTGTTTTTATCCTTAGACGAAATCTCCCCATCATAAATGGAAATTGAGGTACTCCCGTGCCGTTCCTTGGCTTCATCTGTTTTATTTTCTTGTTCGTGATTAATTGATATCTCGTGATGGATGATTGATTTCAATCAGAGTGATGGGCAAATATCTGAATTGCTTGCTACTTGCGGTTGTATAGAGAGTACAAATTCTCCATTATTAAAATCCTCCCCTACATCTTCAGAGCATTTTCGGGGCACGCTATGTAAACAATTAATTGATTTTAATAAAAAAAAAATCTAGATTGTTATCTATCTCCTTTTGTTTGTCTTCTGTGATCTTGCTTTAAAAATCTAATCATTCGAAACTGAAGGCAAACCAAACGAAACTATAATAGGTTGAGTTTCCGCGCTCGCAGGTTTTGTTAGAAACAGCTAATGTTTAGTAGGATGTTGCCGTTGATCGCCTTTGCTTGGTCGTTTACTGGACTGTATAGAAGCGACGGCTCTCTTCCTTCTCAACAAATATTTTATTTTGTGAGAATATATATTTTTTATTATTATTTTCTAAGATTCTTAACATCCAGTCTCTAACCCTAGACTGACCGATCTGAACCAGAAATGTCAAGGTCATGTATCGATTTTTACAGTTCTTTCCAACGATTAAACAAATGCATTCAATTATATATTTATTATTACTAACTTTGGGATGTGTAAATTGAAAAGGAAGAGGGATAGCATCCTTAACACTCTTAATGTTTAAGTTTTATAATTGTTGTTATTTATTTAACAATATATAAATTTAAAGGAGGAAGGATAGCACCTTGAAAGTACATCTTTGCTAAGTTTAAAATCCGAAATAATATATATTAATTTTTATGGTTAAAGAAATATTGCAAATCCTCGGCTAGTTAACAATTTATTTAATCATTAAATTAATATATAAACAATTCAATTCACTTGGATACATATAATTTTATTGTTATGTAGTGAATGCACATGTAGTCGAGTAAAAATATTAATGCTTTACTTATCTACAATAGGAATTCTCACAAAATTAGCTAGAAGAGCAAAACATGAATACTATCACCAACATTTAGAGTAAAATGACCATCGCATTTTTTAGAATAAGAGCAAAGACAATCTGTTATGAATTAAAATACAACCAACTTCTAACAATGGGTTATCTAGATCTGATAAATTACTTCCTTTGGACTTCTTCCCAAGTGTAATTGATCCATGTGGAAATTCGTGGGGTAGTTTATTATTTTTCGTTGTTTTTTGGGTAGTGAACTTCTCGAGCCATTTTGAGGCCTAAACGATTTTTTTTTGGGTATGTTGCCACATGAAATTTTCATCATGAAATTTTTGTTAATTGTTGTATTCCTCAAATAGATCTTTCCAATGGGCTATCATACGCCTAAAACGGAGATCGTATGCAAAAGTTATGACCCCGGGAAGTTGATGTATTAACTTACCCAAACAGGGCCCACATGAAGGGGCCCACATGACTTTTGGTGCTTCATCTCCTAGGGTTAAGTTTTTGGATGTCTAGGGTTTTTGTCACTTCTGATTATTGTAAAAAGGCCTTCAGAGCCTCATTCTAATCATATTCTTGCGAATTAGCACACCCGTCACATCTCTTCTCAGAGATAAGCTATCACCATTCAAGCAAGCTTGTTTTCCACTGCATTTTATAGTTTCAACTTATTTCCTTATAGAAAACCCGTTGTACTGTATCTTTGTTATTGTGTGTTAAACATATGTTAATAATCTTTAGTCATTTTGTTTTGCTTATAAAATCTCGATCAGTGGTATCAGAGCGGTATGCTCATTGTGGTCTTAATGCATGTCCCCAATGAGGTCAAAGTACAAAGAATTGGGTCTCGAGCTTGATTCTCTTAAGGACCAAATCTCTCGTATGCCCAAGCGGCCTCTCAAGGCAGGAGAAAAGAACGATGACAGGATAGGAGATCCTTTCAAAATGTTGCTTGAGGAAGCCCTAATGCAACAGAGGAACAAGATGATGGATAGTTTCACACAAATCCTTTGGCGGCTACCAACAGGCGACACATCTTCTTCGAGCTGAGGCGCCGCCCCCTTCAAGGTACAGATAAACTTCAATATTCCTGTATTTGAAGGTCATATAGACGCAAATAGTGTAGACACATGGTTGAATCTACTAGAAGGGTATTTTTTTGTTCATAACTTTTCAAATAGAGAAAAGATTACTTTTGAGCTCCTCAAAGTTGTTCCCCATGTTAAATATTGGTGGGAAACTTTCAGTGAGCAAAAGGAGAAAGAGGAACCCTCATTATTTACAGTCACTACCACCTGCAAATCCTTCAGGGATGCTATTAAGGAAAAATAATACCTTGTTGGAAGTTATGATGGCTTGTATACCAAATGGACCACACTGCGGAAAGAAAGAGACCAAGCAGTGCCAGAGTTCATAAATATCTTCCATACTTTGTGTACCAAGCTAGGTATCAAAGATTCAGAGAGACATTTGGTGCTCAAGTATCGTGGTGCTCTTCATAGATACATCAAGACCGAAATGGAATTTATGGACATATCATCATTGGACGCGACCTATCAATATGCAAACAAAATGGAGCAAAAGATCAAACAAAAGACGTGACAATTTGGGCTCAGGAACCCCTCACAGCAAAAGTCAGGAAAGGGAAACCCCATCCCATAGAACAAAGGACAGAGAAAACATGGACAGTATCAGGATAACCAGTCCAAGCCACAAGAAAAGAAGGACACTGAAAAGACAAAAGAAGATATCGGGAAGTGGTGCAATTTCCATAAGATCCCTTGGCATAACAATGTTGATTGTTGCTCAAAGAAGTCACTTGTGGCTGAAGTGAAAGCCTTTGAATCAAATGCGGGTTCTGACTCTTAGTAAGAACCAGAAAGGGGAAGATGGATCATTGACGTGGAACCCAGTGCCACCATTGCTACCACCAAGCTTTAGCTTGATGAACCAGATGAGCCAGAAGAAGGAGAGCACCTCTTCCATTCAAAGATGTAGGTAAAAGGCACCCCGCCGCACTTCATCGTTCATAGAGGTAGTTAGAAGAACCTCATCTCAGCAGAGGTTGTCAAGTGATTGGACTTGTCAACAACGCCACACCCACAACCATACACCATTGGATGGATCCGCCAAGGAAGCGATCTCCACGTCAGCCAACAATGTTGACTATCATACGACATAAAGCCCTTCAAAGATGAGGTATTGCGTGATGTTTTTCCTCTCAAATTTTGTAATGTTATTTTGGGCCAACCTTATTTATGGAAACGTCATGTTGTATATGAGTCTATGCCTCGTAGTGTTATTATTACTTTGAATAGGAAATTGTACAAGATACTTGAGGTAGTCCCGCCTAGTGTTATTTCCTTGATCTCTCCTAAGCAATGAAGGAAGGTCATATCTCAGACGGGTAAGTTTGTCTTCTTCGTGATTCACTCTTCGAATGAGCGAAAGATCATAGCCACATCCAGGGTGTCTGCGACTAACCTCTCCACACAAAAAAATCAAGTAGATAAGGTCATCTAAGAATACTCAGATATCTTATCCTCACCTATCAGGGTACCTCTGCACTATCAAGTCAAGTACCCCATCAATGTGACCCCCAATGTGTCGCTTCCCAATGGGCCAGTCTATCGTCACTCTATGTTAGAGAATGAGGAGAGCAAGCGACAGATCCAAGAACTGCTCCACAACGGGCACAACCATCCCATCTCATCACCTTGTGGGAGCCCAATCATGTTGGTATAGAAGAAAGATCGAACTTGGCGACTCTGCATTGATTATCGGGCCCTGAATAAAATTACAGTTAGAAACTAGTACCCAATTCCCTGAATCAATGACCTCTTTGATCAACTCACGGGGGAAAAATACTTCAGTAATATTGATCTAAAGTCTGGCTACCACCAAGTCCCGATAGAACATATAGATGTATAGAAGACCGCCTTCAAGTCAAAGGAAGGCCTTTTTGAATGGTTGGTGATGCCCTTTGGTTTGATAAATGTTGCATCCACTTTCATGAGGATGATGGATGATATATTGTGACCATTCACCAATACTTTTTTAGTGGTGTATCTAGATGACATTCTCATTTACAAAAAAAATCTGGCAGAACACTTGTAACATATTCAAGAGGTTTTGCACACCCTACGACATCACAAGCTATATGCCAACTTGGAAAAATTCTCCTTCATCACGGACAAGGTCTATTACCTGGGCTACATTGTTTATCAACATGGACTACATGTGGATCCAGCCAAGATCCAAGTCATATATGACTCGCCAACCCCAACCACACTCACTGAGCTTCAGAGTGTCTTGGGCCTTGCCAATTTGTACCACAGGTTCATGTTGGGATTCTCCCATATTGCATGGGCCCTCAGCCAAATAACCAGGGGTGGTGGTAAGGAAAAAATTGTGTGGGGCTAGTCCAAAAAACAAATGTTCGATTATTTGAAGAAACACTTGTACTCATCCCCAATACTTTCACTACCAGACCTACAACTTCCCTTTGTGATTGATACATATGCTTTTGACTATGTTGTGGGCATCATTCTCACTCAACACGACCACCCCGTGGCCTATCATAGTGAGACACTATCAGATGTTGTCCGTAAGTACCCTACTTACGACAAAGAAATGTACTGCAATGTGTAATCCTGCCGCCAGTGGAGACATTACATTATTGGGAAGCAGAAAGTCATCCACATTGATCATAAGCCACTGCAGTTCATGCAGACACAAGGCAAATTATAGAATGACCACCATCAAAAGTGGTCCACATACTTAAAACAATTCCACCTCAACATCAAGTATAAAATAGGAAACACCAATTGCGTCATTGATTGCCTCAATAGACCGCAAGTTGTGGCACTTGCCACGGTACTAGAATATTGCGGCCATGAGACCTCTCGATGTCCCCAACTCTATCAGACAGAACCAGACTTCACCACCACCTAACAAATGTGGGGTGAAAACATATTTGTCGATAATTTCCATCTTTAGGATGGGTTTTTGTGTCATATGGGCCATATATGTGTTCCATTAAGAGAGAAAGTGAAGTTGATCTAGGAATCCCACTATAATAGGGTGGCAGGACACTTTGGCATCGAAAATACAATGTCAATGTTACATAAACATTTCTACTGGCCGAAACATGGATAGGATCTCAACAAATATATCAGGTCCTGCACTGCATGTGTTATTTCCAAACCGGCCACTAAGAAACAAGGCTTGTACACCCCTCTTCTTACTCCTAACAGGCCATGGGAATCCATCTCAATGGACTACATTTTAAGCCTCCCATCAACCAAGCGAAGAAATGACTGTGTTTTTGTGGTTGTTGATCAATTTTCTAAGATGGCAATTTTGGTTTATTGCAAGAAGAGAATCACCTCAGAAGCCACTGCCAAGTTCTTCTTTGAACGAGTTTGGTTACATTTTTGAATCCTACAAACCATTGTCTTAGATTGGTACAGTCGATTTCTCAGGACATTCTAGTCGAGCCTCTGGTCACTATTGGACACCAAGCTCACCAAATCCACAGGCTTCCACCTTGAGACAGATGGTCAAATCAAGGTCGTAAATCGAATGATCGTTCATATCCTACACATGTATAATTCCAAGCACCTTCGCACATGGGATGAGAGTCTTCCCTATGTCTAGCATAGCTACAATTGATCCCTGCATAGTTCAACCAAACACAACCCCTTTTAGGTGGGGATGGGATTCCAACCATTGAGTCCCATAGATGTTTCACTTCCCCTTGTGACCACCTTGGCCGACTCATCTCCTGCTCCAACTGAAGCTGAAAAATCCACCCAGTTGATTGAGAGGATTCATGACATATGCCAACAGGTTCAAGATATCCTACATAAGTCAAATGACAAGTAAAAGAAATGTGATGACCAACATCGGGTACCACATAAGTTTCAGGTGGGTGACAAAGTTTGGTTGCACTTGTAGAAAGAACACCTTATAGGACCCCATCAGAAGCTTCACCCACTCTCTTATGGGTCATACACCATCCCCAAGGCTGTGAGGGATAATGATTTTGAGCTCAACATTCCTCCTTTCCTTGGCCTACACCCAGTGTTCAATGTGGACCTCCTTCAACCTTATTTTCCACCATTATTGGACACCTCAGAGATAGCAGAACAACTGAAACCAACAGATCTCAACCCAAACTACATACAATAGGCATCCAATGATCATATTGCCCACACACATATCAAAGGAACTCGCCAACAAAGTACCCATCTTTATCAAGTCGTCAAAGTAGGGTAGCTCCTGCACCAAGGAAAGTGGTTCACCCGGGGCCTAATTCAACAGAAATGTCTTCATCTTATGGGGGAACTCAATGCAATAGAGAAGATTTATTCCTAAGGAGCCAGTATTGATCCATGTGGATATTGGTGGCCACCCACCTTTTCCAGCTAGCTCAAAATAGATTTCTGGCAATTTTGGTAATTTACTATTTTTAGCAGTTTTTTGGGTCATGAACTTTCGGAGACGTTTTAAGGCCCTAAACGACATTTTTTTGTATATGTTGCAGTCGAAAAATTTCATCACAAAATTTTCATCAATTGTTGTAGTCCTCAAATAGATATTTCCAACGGGCTATCGTACGCCTAAAACAAAGATCGTATGCAAACGTTACGACCCCAGGAAGTTGATGTAGAGACTTACCCAAACGGGGCCCACACGACTTTTGTGCTTCATCTCCTAGGGTTAGTGTTTTGGATGTCTATGGTCTTTGACACTATTGTTTATTGTAAAAAATCCTTCAGAGCCTCATTGTAATCATATTATTTCAAATGAGCACAGTCGTCACATCTCTTCTAAGAGATAAGTTGCCACCATTCCAATAAGCTTGTTTTTCGATGCATTTTACTGTTTCAACTTATTTCCTTATTGAATAGAAAACCAGTTTTACTGTATCTGTGTTATTTTGTGCTAAGAATCTATGAGTAATCTATATTCATTTTGTTCTTCTCATAAAATCTGGGTCATTTTTTCTGCTCCAATAAGCTGAGAGAGTGCACCTTCCAAGAATACAACTGGCTGACCAAGTGTGTCTCCCTTGGTATTCAGGTGGATGGCTATTTGGTTGCCCTATTCCTCTTTGTTTAATCATGGAAGTGTCCTCACTTCCTTCAAAAAATGAGGAAAAATTATGTGCATGGCATCTTATGAAAACCATTTAGCCTGAGCATGTGCACCCATAAAGGTAAGAGGTATGTTGCCAATGAGGGGTGGTGGTATGTCAAGTGTAGAGTAAGGTGTCTTGGAGAAAGGGAGGCAAGAAATTAGATTGGCATTGCATGCAGTTTGTAAGACCCTAGGTTTGAGTTATCTATGACCAAAAAAACCCACCACTTTCAGCATCACCTCCTTGCGCAGATGAAGTCTCACATGGGGTAGCTATTGGGAGTACTAAGAGCAGGTTTGTGGAGTAGTGAGGGAATGGGAGGTGATCATTTTGTTCATTCTTGTTTATTATTTTTGTGCACATATTTTTTTTGTAATAGTCATGATCATTTCACAAAGATTAAACATAATACAAAATCTAATTTACTATGCATCTAGACAGAATTCATCAACAATCACATAAAAGACATGTCACAAAATATTTAACATGGTTCACCCAACTCTCATCTACGTCCACAATGGTTGGGTTATTTATTATGATTTCATTAAGTTCTTGAGGATTGTTCACTATGGTGACAAAGACATGTCATGGACATCTTTTTCCTCTCCTATCCTGGCCACTCTTCAATGCAAGCCTCTCTCTCTCTTTCTCTCTCTTTGCATCATTCCTTACATTCATAAAAAAATTCCTCTCTTTTACAGAGTAAAAATAGAGAATACTGGACCCGAACCCACAACAACAAGGAACCAACCATAAGGAACTACTATTCTCCCAAGCCGTTACATCTTTATAAATTAAATCTAAGGCTTAAAACCCTACTTCGTTCTTCCAAAAAATCCATTACATTGCATGTAATATACTCCTCTTTTGTTACCTCAGCCTATGAATGCTCTCCCATTTGGAGACTATATTAAGTACATTCCCAAGTTCACAGAGGAGGAAGACATAACTACAGAAGAACACCTTGCATCCTTTTATAGTTATGCAAATAAACTTAATATTGAGAATGAAGATGTATGGATGAGGGTCTTTTTACATAGCCTCGATAGTGAGGCTAGTAAATGGTTTAGAGGTTTGACTCCTACATCTACTGTTGGAATTTAATCTTTGGATGATTCTTTTCTGAGGCTTTGGGGGGATAAAAAGGATTTCCTATATAACAATACAAAATTTGGGTCACTTAAGACGAAAGAAGGGGATTCTATTTCATATTTCTCAAAGAGATTTAATAAAATGTACAACAAAATTCCCATTGAAATAAAGCCTACATAAACTTCTTCCAGGATTACCTATGCCAGTGATTTTGACCATGATTTTTTCCTCATGTTGAGAGAAATAATATATACCTCTCTAGCTCATATGTAATATGCAACGTTAGAGGTAGAATCTGACATATTGGCAACTCACAAGCTTAGGGGAAAATCTTATAGAGACAAAAAAAAAAGTATGGTTGAAGCTTCAACCTCTGATTCCTCTGTTTTCCACCCTCAAGTTGATGAATTGACAAAATTTAAAAGTTGAAAATTGAAGGAAAGGAGAACTATAGGGACACACAGAATGTTGATAATAGAGAAAATTTGAGAAGACCAAATAATTCCCCTCGGGTCCTTCAAAGAGATCAAAGAAATAGGGATACAAATGATCAAAAATTCCAAGCCCCTCTCCAAAATAACCTTGTTGCTGATGAAGAAGGAGAGTATGAAGAAACTCATTGAGAAATCCATTGTCTTGGTGATACTTCTCCATCCCCTCATTTAACCCAATCTTCATATGAGGAATCTCTCATGGAAAACCAATTGAATGAATTGAGTAAAGGGGAAAAACCCAATGATAATACAAATAAATACAACCCGAGGTCAAAAACGAAAGAGGGAAAACCTAACACTTATGATCAACCCACCAAAACATAATTTTTTTTTAAGGTTGTGGCATCTAGCAGCAAATAAAAAGAGGCACAAAACCCTCAAGAGGTGGTTAAGAGCCCTCTCCAAGAAATCAAGGAGATTCTAAAATCTCCCTCTTCTTTTATCTTTGAAAGTGAGATTCAAAATATCAAAATCCTAGTACTCTTTTTAGAGTTGATTAAGAATGAGGAGTTTAAAAACTATATTTCCAAGATGTTGTAGCCCAAACCTTCCTCTAATTCAACAGACTCAGTCGGCCTTCAAGATGAAAAAACGATAGTCATATTGGGACTTTCGATAGAGGATAGGGATGACTCTTCCACTCCTTTCTACACATCATTAAGTATTCATGACAAAGTGTTCCACAACTGCTTGATGGAATCAGGTGCATCTCATAACCTCATGCCTAAAACTATCATGGATGATCTTGGGTTGGAAATTACAAAACATTATCATGACCTATACTCATTTGATTCTAGGAAAGTGAAGTGTCTTGGGGTAATCAAATACCTGACTGTTACCTTGTTCCAATTGCCCATGAAATGTGTGGTTATGTATATTGTGGTCGATGATATCCCCCCTAAGTTTGGGATTCTCTTGTCAAGATCTTGGATCAAAACACTAGGGGGAACTTTGTAGATGTACCTTTCATATGCCACCATTCATTTATTTGGGGCAGAGAACAAAAGGATTTATAGGCAAGAACAACTAGCTTACATCATCAGCGATGAATCCAATCCTACCAACCACCCTATTTTTGTAGTTGATACTGATTTAGGATCCAGTATTTTATAGCTCACTTATGCTCCTCAATCACCTATTGAAATAAAAAAACAACCAATTAACTCTTGTGAAATTACTCCTCATAATGGCTCTTTTTGGAATATGTTTTTTGATGGAGCCTATTCTAAGGAAGGTGTTGGTGTTGGGGTAGTATGTATTTCCCCTACCCAAGAGATCATATATTTGTTTTACAAACTTTAATTTGAAACTAGAAACAATGTGGTAGAGTATGAGGCTCTTGTTTTGGGTTTGAGGGTTGCTAAAGAAATGAATATTAAAGAGTTAACAATGTTTGGAGATGTTGAATTAATTGTACATCAAGTCAAGAATCTGTATCAAGCTAAACACCCGAGGTTAAGGACTTACAAAAATGGAGTTTGAGATCTTGTTGATAATTTCTTTTTATCTTTTGTTCCAAGATAGGAAAATACTAGGACAAATTCCATGGTTTTTTCTACAAGTAATTTCAGAGTTCCTTTGCCCCATAATCTCAAATATGATGTGGAAGTGAAGTATAGACCCTCTATACTTGACAATGTCAAACATTGTAAGGTCTTTGAGGATGATCTTGAGATCAAAAGTTTTTTTGAAACTATGGAGTGTTGGGTATGTGTTTTATTCTTTGCCTGTCTGTGTGTGGGCGTGTCAGATATGACAACTACGTCTAACAATCCCTGTAGTGGATTTTTCTACTTTTAGCGGTTTTGTAAATTAATCTTGGATTAAGGGATTAGGGCTTTGGTATCTATGAAATACCTAAAAACATTGTATATATATTGTATAGTGAATGGTAAAATTCGATATAATGAATATATGAATGGTTTTCCCGGTTGAGAGTTTCCGGTATAAAATCTTTGTGTACTCAGTGTATGAGCCATTGATTAAATTATGTTTTGCTTAAGAATATATATGCATTGCTTTACTTCACAGGTTTAAAAATTACAGGTGGTATCAGAGGTCATTTTTGGCATCAGAGGGACGCCTTTGCTATTGAGGGTTTGGCTTGGTCTTGATAGATCAAGATTATCTTGGGTCTGTGATAAACTTGGGTTTAGTGGGAGATTTTGCAGTGGAGATTCGAGTATAAAATGAGGAATGGTGAGATCATGTAGAATCGAGATAGAGAAGTTCAACAGTAAAACTTTGAGCTATGGAAGCTCAATATGGAGGACCTTCTTGTAAACAAAGAACAATGGATCATTGTGTATCTTGGTACATAGCCTACTGGTACACCATCTACTACCACAAAGGCTACTGGTACAAAACCTAATAGTACACAAACTACTAGTACACCAACTACCGGTATGTCGAAGGAAGATTGGGAGAAGTTGGACAGAAGAGCAAGGAGTACTATTCGACTTTTCCTGGTAGATTCGGTTTTGTTGAATGTCTCAGGACAATCTACAGCCAAGGAACTATGGGATAAGTTGGGGAGTTTGTATCAACCAAATTCCATGGTAAACAAGTTGTTTCTTCGAAACAAGTTGTATCATCTTAGGATGGAAGATGGATATTATGTGACAGAACATCTAAATGCCTTTAATACTCTCGTAAGTCAACTTGTCTTTGTTAATATTACGATTGTAGAAGAAGATAAGTGTATTACTTTGTTATGTTATTTTCCAGACTCTTGGGATAATCTGGTTGTAGCAATTGGTAGTACCACTCAATCTACATTGAAGTATGAGGATGTAGTTGCATCCTTGTTATCTGAAGGGATGAGGCAGAAAATCATGGATAGTCATAGCACAAATTCTTTATTTGTAAGAGGTTGTACCCAAGACAATTATCCTAGTAAACCTTCGGGGAGGAGATCTGAATCTATAGGTAGATCTAACTCTACTGGAAAAATTTTGAGGAAAGGCTGGAAGTGTGGTGAAACAGGGCATTATAAGAAAGATTGCAATTCTAAGAAGGTTGATAAACCAAAGGGATATGATAGTACCTCTTCCACAGAGGCAAAAACCTCCACTGAAGAAGGAGGTGATGTTTACCTGGAATCTACAAGTACACATGTAGACCATGATGTATGGTTGATCGACTCAGGTGCGTCATACCATATGACTCCTCACAGGTAGTGGTTCCTTGAATATGAAAAATTACGACGGTGGTGATGTATTCCTAGGAGATGACTCGACAACAAAAATATTGGGATGTGGAAGGGTTAAGTTGTTGCTAAAATATGGAAGGATTAAAACTCTCCCAAGGGTTATGCACATTCCAAAACTATCCAGGAGCCTAATATCTCTAAGCAAGATGGATGATGCAGGAGTGGATACTATATTTGGAAAGAACAATTGCAAGATGGTACAAGGAGAAATGGTGTTGATGAGGGGAGTTTGGTGTGGAGATCTATACAAGTTCCTAGGAAGAACTTATACTAATGGGTGTAACAGTTCTCTTGTCCCTGAACATATAAATAAATAAGACAAGACCAATATTGTCCCTCGAAAGAAGACCATGATGTGGAATCAAAGGCTGGGACATATTGGAGAAAAGGGCCTTCCAACACTACACGGTAAAGGTATGGTTGAAGGTATGTCTAATTGCACTATGGATTTTGATTTATGTGAGCATTTCATATATGGTGAAAAAAATCGAGTAAGATTCCCATCTTGTGCTACAAGAGCAAAGGGGATCTTAGAGTTTAGACGCAGTGATGTGTTTGGACCTGTTCCTGTTCCATCCGTAGGTAAATCTGTGTATTATGTTTCATTCATAGATGATTTTTCAAGGAACACATGGATTTATTTTCTTAGAAAGATATCTAAGGTATTTGATAAATTTAAAGAGTTTAAGGCTCTGGTATAAAATCAAACAGAGAAGAAAATAAAGGTATTGAGAACAAATAATGGTGGAGAATTCTACAGAAATGAATTCGAAGAATTCTGTAAGAAGTGTGGTATAGAAAGGGAGAAGACTACTCCATACACTCCTCAGCAGAATGGAGTTGAAGAAAGGATGAATAGGACACTGATGGAAAAATAAAGGAGCATGCTCAGGGGTGTCAGGTTAGGACAAGCATTCTGGGGAGAGGCAGTGGGTACAACATGTTACCTGGTCAATCAATCGCCTTCATTAATGTTGGATGATAAAAATCCACACGAGGTATGGTCTTGAAAGAAACCATCTCTTCAACATCTTAGAGTGTTTGGTTGTGATGCTTATGTACATGTTCTAGAGGAAAATAGGAGTAATATGGATAAAAATGATGAAAAGTGTATATTTATTGGTTATAAAGATGGTGTGAAAGGTTATAAACTTTGGAACCCAGAAACCAAGAAGATTGTTTACAATCGAGATGTTGTTTTCAGAGAGGTAAAATATTTGTCCAAAGAGGAATTCCTACCAATGAAATACGAACCTGAGAAAATAGAGCTTGAGTTGGACAATGCAAAATATAAATCATCTGAAGAAGAGGAAGCAGAAGAAGAATAAGAAGAACCTCATACCCCAGTATTGAGGAGATCAATGAGAGATAAAATACAACCAGAAAAGTATAGTCCACCTGATTGGCGTTCCAATTTTGCTTTATCTATTACTGATGATGATCCCAAAACTGTCAGGGAAGCAGTGAATTTAGAGGATAGTAAACTCTGGAAGAAGGCCATGGTTGAAGAAATGGATGTCTTGGATAAGAATGAGGCATGGGATATAGTTGAGTTTCCAGCTGGAAGAAAATCTGTTGGTAGCAAATGGTTGTTTAAAAATAAGTTTAATGCACAAGGTAAACTAGAGAAATACAAAGCTTGGTTAGTAGCAAAAGGTTATTCCAAGGTAGAGGGAATTGAGTTTGGTGAGATTTTTTCTCTTGTTGCTAAGTTAACTTCTATTAGATTTCTTTTATCTATTGTTGTTTCTTTTGATCTTGAAGTGGAACAAATGGATGTGAAGACAACATTCCTACATGGGGATCTGGAAGAAGAAATCTACATGAAGTAGCTAGAAGGATTTGTAGTGAAGGGAAAGAAAGAGTAGGTTGGTAAGCTAAAGAAGTCACTATATGGTCTGAAGCAATCACCTAGGATGTGGAACCTAAAGTTTGACACATACATCCTTGGATTGGGATTTGTAAGAAGCAAGCTTGATCACTGTGTATATTCCAAGAAGGCTGGTAATCACTTCATTTATGTAGTGTTGTATGTTGATGACATGTTGTTGGTAGGAAATAACATGGATGTTATCAAGGAGTTGAAATCGCAATTATCCTCCAGATTTGACATGAAAGATCTCAGTGTTGCTAACTTCATTCTAGGAATGGAGATTAAAAGAGATCGTGCAAACATGAAACTCTAGTTGAATCAAAGAAAATATGTTGAGATGATATTGTAGAGGTTTAATATGCATGGAATTAAACCAGTTAAGGTTCCTATTCCTATATGTGTAAAGTTATCTGTAGATCAGTGTCCCAAGAAACAGGAAGAAGAAGAGGACATGTCCCATGTTCCATATGCTAGTGCAGTTGGTAGTTTGATGTATGCAATGGTCTGTACTAAACTGGACATTGCACATGCAGTGGGAGTTTTGAGAAGGTATATGTCAAAACCAGGGAAGGAGCATTGGACAACAATAAAGAGGGTCTTTAGGTATCTTCGTGGCACTACCAGTTATTGATTGTGATACCAAGGATGACTAGGATTGGACAGAGTGGTGCACATACATGGCTTTGTTGATGCAGGCTGGACTGGAGATATGGATCATAGAAGATCTACAAGTGGGTTTGTTTTTAACCTATTTGGAGGAGCAATCAGCTGGATGAGAAGAAGACAGGTTGTAGTGGCACTTTCAACTATAGAAGCTGAATACATGGCAGCCACTCATGCAAGCAAGGAAGCAATATGGTTACAAGGATTGTGTTCAAGTATTGGGTTGGTACAACAAGAAGTGATATTAGATTGTGACAGTCAGAGTGCAATATTCTTGGCAAAGAACCCAACTTATCATTCGAAGACAAAGCATATTGTTGTTCAGTATCACTTTGTGAGAGACATGGTTGAGGAAAATAAGGTGTTGCTAGAAAAGGTTGACACTTTAAAGAATGTTGTAGATTCATTGATAAACTCTGTGAGCACATAAAAGTTCTCCTAGTGTAGAGTAACAATGGGCATTGTTGCCCTGGATTGTTGACTATATAATCCCCTAGACCCCTGGATGCAAAGAAAACAACAGGTGGGAGAATGTTGGGGATGTGTTATATTCTTTGCATGTGTGTGGGGGGGGCGTGTCAGATATGAAAACTGCGTCTGACGATCCCTGTAGTGGATTTTGTTGTTTTTAGCGGTTTTGTAAATTAATCCTGTATTAAGGGATTAGGGTTTTGGTATCTACATAATACCTAAAAACATTTTATAGATATTGTATGGTGAATGGTGAAATTCGATATAATGAATATAAGAAAGGTTTTCCCAGTTGAGGGTTTCTGGTATAAAATCTCTTTGTACTCTGTGTATGAGCCATTGATTAAATTCTATTTTGCTTAAGAATCTATATGCATTTCTTTACTTCACAGGTTTAAAAATTACACAGAAGATTTTTTTTCCATGCATATTGATAAAGATCATGATTATGTCAAAATCCCTCATTCTAATATTTTCTAAATAAAATTGTTGATCATCATATTGTTCAATTTCCTAGTAACCATATTCCAAAAGGACTAGTCACTTTAGAGAGATTGTTTGACAGAAATGATATTGTTGTGAAGGTTAAAGGTTCAACTGAAAAGGTTAATGTGACAGAATGTAATTTAGATACATAGGAGGATCCAAAGTATGTGAAATTGTCTAGCAGTTTGTCAAAGGAACAAAGGGGTGAGTATGTTAAATTTTTAAAGGAGTTTGTTGATGTGTTTTGCTGAAAATATGAAGATTTTAAGACATATGACACAAACATCATTAAAGATAAGATCCCTTTGACAGAGGAAAACAATCCTTTTAGGAAAAAACTGAGAGATAAATCCCATGATGCTACCTATTATGGAAAAATAAGTGAAGAAGTTGTTGGATGCCAATATCATCATTCCTCTGAGGAAATTTGAGTGGGTGGCTAACTTGGTCCTTGTGAGAAAAAAGAGTGGGGAAATTAGACAGTGTGTTGATTTTAGGAATTTGAATAGAAGCTCCAAGAAAGATAATTACCCATTGCAAAAGATGGAGCACATTTTGCAGAGAGTGACTTGCTCATCTAGGATGTCTATGATTAATGGATTCTCAAGCTACAATCATATCTTTGTATTACCTGAAGATAGAGAGAAGACAAACTTCACTACTCCTTGAGGGACATTCATGTATGCTAAAATGCCCTTTGGATTAATGAATGCAACAACAACCTTTCAGTGAGAAATGGATATTGCCTTTATTGGGGAGAAGGACAAATTTGTGATCATCTATATAGATGAAATTATATTGTTCTCAAAATCTGATAAGGAACATTATCATCATTTGAAAAAATTCTTCCTGAAGTGAAAAAAGTTTGGTATCTCTCTCAATCCTAAGAAGTCTTGTCTGCTATGAAGGAAGGTAAGTTAGTGGGACACATTGTATCAACAAAATTGGTAAGAATTGATCGAACAAGAGTAGAGGATATCCAAACTTTATCTCTTCCTATATCTAAGAAAGAAGTTCAGTCTTTCTTGGGTAAAATCAATTTTATGAGAAGATTCATCTCTAACTTTGCTGAATTGGTTAAGTACATCAAATCTATGCTTAGGAAAGGAAATGATATGAAATGGACTATTGAGGTTCGAGATTATTTTGACTAGATCAAACAGGCCTTGACTAAATAAACTGTGCTTATCATCACTGATTATTCCAAGGAATTTCGTATATTATCCTTTGCCTCATATGACACATGTGTTGTTTTCTTTCTCCAGAAAAATATAGAGGGGTTAGAGAAACCTATTTCCTTTTTTAGAAGAACGTTGAGGGATGCAGAGATGAACTATGATATCATGGAAAAGAAGGATTATGTTTTGGTCAAATCCTTCAAGGATTTCAGAGTATACATTATCCATTTCAAGATTGTGTCCTATGTTCTCTCATCCTCTATGAAAGAGATACATATCCAGCCTGACATAGATGGTAATATGAGAAAATGGATGCCAAAATTGTGGAATTTGACCTTGAAATGAAGCCCACTAAACTAGTGAAAGTTCAAGTTTTAGCTAGGTTGTTGGTTGAATAAAATTACAAAGCACTAGGGTTTAATTTCATGAACATAAACTTAAAAAATTAGCAAGCTGATTTTTCTAACCAAATCTCTCATATCAGCCCCAACTTGGCAGAATGCACTTGATATAAAGACATCATATATTTTCTGCAAATGTTGCAGCCTCCCGATGGTTTAGAAGAGTATAAGGTAAGATCTTTGAAGCTTAAATAAATTGGATATTGTCTCATTGATCACATATTGTGTTGGAAAGATCCTCTAGGATTTTTTTTGAGATGTTTAGATCCATAGGAGGCCCAAAATGCTATGACTGATTTTCATGACAACTTGTGTGGGGACCACCACTTTTGGAGAACTACGACCTATAAGATACTCACGGTTGGGTGTTTTTTGTGTATCCTTTTTTCTAATGTTTGTGCAAATATTAGAAATTGTGTCAAATGAAAAAACAATTCTGGAAAGAATCAACTCAAATCTTTTCCTTTAAAGTCTGTGGTGGTTTTTGGACCTTTTTAGCAGTGGGGTCTTGACTTTATTGAGGAAATTCATCCATCTTCAAGTAGTCAAAAGGTGGATTTTGACTGCAACAGATTATTTAACCAAATGGATAGAATTCATTCCTACAAGGAGTGCCTCCCACAACGTAATCATTAGTTTTCTTGTGGATATCATGGCAATATTTGGTTGTCCAAGCAATATTGTTACTCACAATGTTGCCTCTTTCAAAGTTGAACCATTGATCAAGTTTTTTGAACAATATGGGATTACATTAGTCCATTCTACTCCTTATTACCCCGAACTAAATGGTTTGGTAGAGTCTTCTAACAAGAGCCTCCTAAATATCATCAAGAAGTTGTTAGAAGACAACAAGAAAGCATGTGACTCAAAGATGAAATTTTCCTTATGGGTTATGTTATCACATGAACTTGTCAGATTCTTGTGGGGTTGTGGTTCCTACCTAAGACTCTAATTTTTATATGTCTCTCTCCTTTTCGCAGACCAAGTCTTAAATTTTACCCCCTTCAACTTGTAAAATCGTTTCTTATTTGCCCCCCCTCTCTGTTTAAGTGCCTTGGTCTCCCTGTTTTCTAGCCCACATCCAGTCATTCGAATCCTCGATCATGCATACCACAACCATAAGCACAAAGCCCAACACTTAGAGCGGTTTGATAGGGACCTGAATCAAGCGAGCGAGAGATTTTAGTTTTCATTGGAGGATATTTCATTTGATGTCCAGATTTGTGGCCCGCAAGTGATTGAGATTATAAATTTTCTTGAGGTTTAGTGGCGGGGAAAAGGTCCAAACTCTTGAAACCCAAAATCAGCATGGGTCGTCCAATCCAGAAGGACGTGTGGCATAAGATCTGAACCACGGAGAAGGTCATTTCACAAAAAACAAAGTGGGGAATGCACAATCTTCTTGAGTCCCAAAATGTCGAAGGCTCGAGGTCCCAAAATACCAACACTTATCTAGGTCATCTGATTCAAAGTGGTGCATGGCACCAGATCAAAGAAATCTCGATTTAGTAACTTGAGGGTTATAGCATGAAGCGTGACTCAGTTTCATGAAACACGAAATCATGAAGCGCCTAGGAGTTTGGCCCAAAGTCATATCCCGAGGTTGCATGGAGCAATGGAAAGGAGTTGTGACAAAGGGAAAAATCACTCATGTTGGTCACCGAAGAAGATCTGTGTGGTCTTGAGGCACCGGGATTGACTTGAATGAGTTGTAGGCACTACGAAGGACATTCAAGGGTGTCGGGCCTCATCCTGATCCCGATGAAAGAAGTTAATGGAAATGGGGGATGCAGTTGAAACCTCGTTTCACCCCATAAATGGAAAGTATGGAAGATTTGGCCATGGAGGCAGACTATTAACCCAAAGTTACCCTGTCAATAGATTCTCCTGTAAGCCCATATTGATCTGAGTTCGCGTCTAATGGAAGGATGCATATGTAGACTAATAGAAGAAGATGCAGACGTAGATATTTGATTATAATGGTCAGGTCACACTCCTGGTGGTGGTGGCAAGTTCTTCTGAGTATAAATAGTTAGTTTTGATATTTGTTAGCGTCGATGGTTGAGCTAGGATCCCAATATTGTAAAGTTTTGATGAGGTCTCTGGATCTTTAGTTATATGTTGTAATTTGAGACTTCTTATTTAATGACAGTTAGCCTTCTTTCCCACCTTTTTTTCCTATGATACTAAAAGTATCAGGCATGGATGATCTAGTCGAGTGTTGTAATCATATTATGATGTATGTTTGATCATAGTATTGTTATAGAGTTTTCAGTTTCCTGAAGTTTTGGATCCAAGAGGATATTGTATTTGAACGTTTTTTTCCTTAGGCTATTGGAAGACCTGATGTCCATAGAAGACCTTTACATTTTCTCCTCAAGTTCTTCCTTCTACTCACCCTTACTACAACTTACTAATTGAAGTTAAATCTAGACCTCATCTGCTTGTGCATGCCACCTCAGTTTTCTGAGTTAAATTGATATAATCCTAAGTCTATGCATGTTCGACCCCCCTTAAATTTATTCATCGTGACATACAAACTGATGGGTATTTGGCTTACCTCCCTTGCAATCAGGAGGTTAATTCTAGTGCTAACATTTCTGGGACTGTTGCTGGGGACAAATTGAAGATTTTCCCTGGGATTGAATGACAAAGCCTATTGATTTTGAAGGTGAATCGGGACTTAGTACATCAAATATGGAAACTTCCCACCTGGTGGTTCCATTGATGTGAATCCACCATTTCCATTGTGGCTTCCAGAGGGAGACACAGAAGTTCTACCCCACAACTGCCTCTAGCAACACCTAAAGTTGACCTAGAGAAAATTATCAAAAGATGAAAGATCCTCTAGGAAGGTACTTCAACTGTTGAACCATGTATTTATGATGATTTTCACCATCCTTCTATAGAAACTCCAATACTTTATTCTCATTCTCATGTAATACCATTTCCTGGAGTTTCCTGAAGTTTAAAGTTTGGGAGTGTTCCTGTTGATTTCTCCTCTCCTTATCTTGGATTGGAAGGAGAAACCTTTGTCACTCCTATCTCCCCTAAAGTTGTACCATGGTTTAAACCGAGGACTTTAGAATATTTTCCCACTCCAATCTTCACCACTCCTCCCCCTGTTAGAGTTACTTCTTTTACAGAAGCAGAAATCTCGGTTCCCTCGAGCCCTGTAGTTTTTTCCTAAAATCCCCTATTGTTTCCCTTTTCTTTTGGAGGCTCAGTTACATCCTCCCATGTCCAAGCTACATCTCCTCTTAGTTCTCCTCCAACTATCATCCCTATGGTAGGTGCTAATGCTCCTAGGAACAGAATGGATGCCATGGTGGCTGCAAGATATACCCCTCTAATTTTACGTCAACCAATGAATGTTTTCCCTATTGGAGAATACCTACAATACATGCCCAAATTCACAGGAGAAGAAGACATAACTGCTAAAGAGCACCTTGATTCCTTATACAATTATGCAAACTATCTAAATATTGAAAACAAGGTGTGTGGATGAGAGTCTTTGTCCATAGCCTTGATGTTGAGGCTAGGAAATGGTTTAGGGGATTGAATCTTGGATCCATTGTTGGGATTCATGCTTTAGACGGTGTTTTCTTGAGACAGTGGGGGAATAAATAGGATTTTATGTATTATATCATAGAGTTCGACTCCCTAAACAGAAAAGAGGGAGAGTTTGTCTCTGATTCTCCAAAATATTCAACAAAATGTATAACAAGATTCTTGCTGAGATAAACCCTACATAAGCCTCTGCCAAAATTACTTATGCTAGCGCTTGTGACCCTGATTTTTTCCTCCTGTTAAGAGAGAGAAGAGATAATTCCTTGGCTCATATGCAAGATGCATCTCTGGAAGTAGAGACCAACATGTTGGTATTTGACAAAATTAGGAATAAAGTTGATAGAGAGAGAGGAAGGGGGAGATCTGAAGCTTAATCATTTGATTCCTCTACTTACTGCCCTCAAGTAGATGAATTGACCAAGCTGGTAAAATCTCTTTTTGTAGATATGGAGAAGATGAAATTCGAAGGGAAGAAAAGTTATAAGATTGCCCAAAATGTTGATAACAAAGGTAACTTTAGAATACCAAATAATACCCCTCAGATACTTCCAAGAGAGCCTCAAAACAGAGATAGGGATGATCATAAAATCCAAACCCCTCTCCAAAATAACCTTGTTGTTGATGAAGAAGGAGAGGAAGAATAGATTGATCCTGAAATCCATTGTCTTGGAGACACCTCCTTGTTTCCCCATTTGACCCAATCTGCATACGAGAAGTCCCTCATGAACAACCAAATAAATGGGTTTAGTAAAGGGAGAAGACCAATAGTATTCCCAATAAATATAACCTCAGGTCTAAGAAGAAAGAAGGGAAGTATGGCATTCATGATCAGCCTCCTAGAGCAGAGAAGCCTACTAAAGACACAATAAACAATGACAAGGAAAGGAAAACACATAATCCCTCACCAATAGCCAAAATTCATGTCCTAGAAGTGAGAGAAATTATGAAGCCCCCTTCCTATTTTATCTTTGAGCATGAAATTCAAAAGATTAGGATCCCTATACCCCTTTTAGAGCTATTCAGGCATGAAGACTTCAAAAAATCCCTCTCTAAGTTGTTGTAGTTTGATCTATCACATCATTCCACAAACTCAGTAAACCTTCAAGACAAAAAGCCAGCAATCATCTTAGGTCCTTTTATAGAATATAGAGATGATTCAGACCCTCCCTTTTATACATCTTTGAACATATATGACAAGGTACTGCATAATTTGTTTATGGACTCATGGGTGTCTCATAATATCATGCCCAAAACTGTCATGGATGAACTTAGATTAGAAATCACAAAGAATTATCATGACATGTATTCATTTGACTCCAGGAAGGTGAAGTTCCTTGGGGTTATCAAAGACTTGGTCGTATCTATGTTCCAGCTCCCCATGAAAAGTGTGGTCATGGATATCATGGTGGCTAATGTTTTCCCCAAGTTTGGCATGATTTTTTCAATATCTTGGATAAAAAGACTAAGGGGAACCTTGTAGATGGACCTCACATATGCTACAATTCATGTGTTTGGGGGGGAGAAAAGAAGACTGTACAGAGAAGATCAGTTGGCCTATATTATTAGTGATGAATAAGACCCCACCAACCATCATATTTTTACAGTTGAGATTGATTTGGGATCCAACTTATTGTGTCTCACAGATGCCCCTGATCCCCCTCTTAAAATTAGAAAGCAGTCCCCTACTCTCTGTGAAGTTTCTCCTCCGATTACCTATGTTTCAAAAAAATTCTTTGATGGAGCCTCTTCTAGAGTAGGTGATGGTGCCGAAGTGGTATTTTTTTCACTTGTTCAAGAAATTATATCTCTCTTCTGGAAATTAGAATTTGAAACTACCAATAATGTGGCAGAGTATGAAACTCTTGTTTTGGGTTTGAAGGTTTCAAAATACATGGGGATTGAAGAGATATCATTGTTTGGGGATGCTGAATTAATTGTCCATCAGATTATAAGTATTCATCAAGCCAAGTACCCTTGGCTTAGAAGTTATTTAAATGAAGTGTGGGATCTAGTTGACAATTTTGTCTTAGCTTTTAACATTTCATTTGTTCCAAGAGAAGAGAATGTTATGGACGATTCTCTGTCTTTTTCAGCAAGTAATTTCAGAGTTCCTCTGCCACCTAAGCTTAGGTATGATATAGAAGTGAAATATAGACCCTCTATACCTAACAATGTCAAGCATTGGAAAGTGTTTGAGGATTCTCTTGACATCAAAAGATTCCCGGAGACTCTTAATTATTTTTCTGCATTGCACATTGATCAAGATCATGATTCTAAAATAAATCCTCATGCTAATGTTTTTCTGAACAAGATTTATAATCATCATATTTTCCAGTTTCCGAGCAATCATATCCTAAAGGGAGTATCTCCTTTGGAAAGACTATTTGACATAAATGATGTGGTAGTAAAGGGTAAAGTTTCAAATGAGAACGCTGATGTAGCTGAGTGCAATATTGTTATAGAGAAGGATCCAACATTTGTCAAGTTGTCAAGCAACCTATCAAGGGAACAAAACACTGAGTATGAAAATATGATAAAAGAGTTTGTTGATGTGTTCTCCTGGACATATGAAGATCTCAGAACATATGATAGAAGTGTCATTGAGCATAAGATCCTATTGAAAGAGGAGGCCAAACCATTTAGGCGGAAATTAAGATAAATAAATCCTATGTTGCTACCTATTATGGAAAGGGAGGTAACGAAGTTGTTGGATGCCTAAATAATTGTCCCTTTGAGATATTTTGAATGGGTGGCCAACTTGGTCCCAGTAAGAAATAAGAATGGTGAAATCATACTGTATGTTGATTTCAGGAACTTGAACAGAATATCTAAGAAGGATAATTACCATTTGCCAAAGATGGAACACATATTGCAGAGGGTGACAGGTGCATCCAAGATTTCCATGATTGATGGATTTTATGGCTATAATCAAATCTTTGTCCTTCCTGAAGATAGAGAAAAGACAACCTTCACCACTCCTTGGGGTGCGTTCATGTATGCTAATATTCCCTTTGGATTGATGAATGCAGGGGGAACCTTTGATCGAGCGATGGACATTGCCTTCAATTGAGAAAATGATAAATTTGTAGTCATCTATATGGATGACATTACAGTTTTTTCTGGGTCTGATAAAGAACATGGTCAACATATGAGACAGGTCTTCTTAAAATGCAGAAAATTTTGTCTCTCCTTAAATCCCAAAAAGTCTTTATTTGTCATGCAGGAGGGAAAATTGTTGGGGAACATAGTAGCAGCTGAGGGAGTCATAATTGATTCAAGCAGAGTAGAAGCTATTCAAACATTTCCACTCCCCAAATCCAAGAAGGAAGTTCAGTCTTTCTTGGGTAAAATCAACTTTTTAAGAAGATTTGTTTCAAAGTTTGCTAAATTGGTGAAGCATATCACAACCATGCTCAAAAAGGGGAATGAAATGAAATGGATTGCTAAGTCTAGAAACGCTTTCGACCAAATCAAGAAGGCCTTGATTGAGGCACCTATACTCATAAGTCCTGATTACTCCAAAGAATTTATGTTTTTTCCTTTACCTCTTTGATACAGTAGAAGTTTTTTTTTGTAGAAGAATTTTTAAGGGATGGAGAAACCTATTTCCTTTTTTAGTAGAGCATTGAGAGATGCAGAGATAAAATATGACTTCATGGAGAAGTAGACCTATGCTTTGGTGAAATACCTCAAGGATTTCAGAATCTATGTCTTGCATTCAAAATTTATTTCATATGATCCTTCCACGTCTGTGAAGGAAATTCTCATTCATCCTGACATAGACGGGAGAAGGAGCAAGTGGATATCCAAAATCCTTGAATTTTATTTGGAAATAAAGCCCATCAAAATAGTTAAAATCCAAGGTTTAGCCAATTTACTGGCTAAGTCTAATTGCAAATAATTTGGGGTTAACTTCATCAACGCTTTCTCATAAAATCAACAAGATGAGTCATCCCCCAATTGGAAAAATGCATCGGGTACAAATACATCATATTATTTTTGCAAGAGTTGCAACCCCCTGATGGTATGGGAAAAAGTAATACAAGAGCTCTTAAGCTCAAAGAAGTTAAATAATCCCTTATTGATCGAGTCTTATACTGGAAAGACCCTCTAGGAGTTCTTTTGAGATGTTTAGACCCACAAGAAGCCCAAAATATTATGTTCGACTTTCATGACAACCTATGTGGGGGACATCACTTTTGGAGGAACACAACATATAAGATTCTCAGGTATGGATATTTCTAGCCTACTCTATTCACTGATGTCTATGCAAAAATTAGGGCTTGTGTTAAATGTAAAAACTTTACTTGGAAGCAGCAACTCAAGCCTTTCCCATTGAAGCATGTGGTAGCTTCATGACCCTTTCAGCATTGGGGCCTAGATTTTATTGGGGAAATTCATCCTACTTCAAGTGATCATAACAGGTGGATCTTGACTGCCACTCATTACTTTACCAAGTGGATAGAAGCCATCCCCATACAGAGTGTTTCTCACAAGGTAATCATTGGTTTTCTTGAGGACATTATAGTAACATTTGGTTGTCCAAACAAAATCATCACTGATAATGATGCATCCTTCAAGGCCAAGCCATTGATCTAGTTTTGTGAACAATTTGGAATTTCACTGATTCACTCAACTTCTTACTACCCCCAAGGGAATGGAATGGCAGAGTCCTCTAACAAGAGACTTATAAAAATCATCAAAATATTGTTAGAGGACAACAAGAAAGAATGGGATTGAAAGCTCAAATTTTCCATGTGGGCTGACAAAGGGACAAAAAAGAGATATTTTGGTGTCTCTCCTTTTCATCTTGTGTATGGGTTCAAAGCCATTTTCCCTTCTCAGCTCGCCTTTCCAGTGGAAAAATTCATCCAAGACCACCAAAGAGAGCCTGATGATATGATCATAAGAATACAATAGCTAGTAGAAGTGCAACAGACTAGGGAGAAGATACTGGACAAAGAACATGAACATAAAAAAAAAATCAAGTAGTCCTTTGACTAGAAAGTAAGAAAGAAGGATTTCCATCTAGGAGATCTAGTGCTCAAATGGGATGCACCCAAAAAGGACAAGGGAAAGCATGGTAAATTTGAAGCCTTGTGGATTGGGCCCTTCAAAATATCTGAGGTATTTCCAAGTAATACTTATAGGTTGTGGAATTTGTAGGGATATGAAGTTTTTGGTGGCCTTGTAAATGGGAATGTTTTGAAGAAATATTTTGTTTAGTCCATGACCAACATTCTACCACTGTAAATACCACTTATGTTTTGTCTTGATTTTTAGTTTTTCGTTATCAATAAGTGACTACATAACCAAACAGATAAGGTACTAAAACTGCTTGTTCTTGGCATCTTGCAGGGAGCATGCCATCCCTTGTGGAGCCAAATGTTATCACATGAATTTGTCAGGGTCCTATGGGGTTGTGGTTTCTACCTAAGACTACAATTTTTCTCTGTCTCTTTGCTTTTCACAGAGAAAGTCTTAAATTTTTTCACCTTAGACTTGTAAAAACGTTTCTTATTTGTTGTCCCTCTGTGTTTAAGTGCCCGAGTCTCCCTGTTTTCCACCCCACAACCAGTCATATGAATCCTTGTTCATGTAGATCACAACCATAAGAACAAAGAGAAACACTTAGAGTGATATGATAAGGATCCAAATCAGGAGAGCGAGCAAGTTCAGTTTTCACCAGAGGAGATTTCATTCAAAGTCTAGATTTGTGGCCCACAGACGATCGGGATTATAAAGATTCTCGAATTTTAGTATTGGGATGAAGGTCCAAACTCCCAAAACCCAAAATTAGCCTAGGTCATCTAATCCAGCAGTACGTGTGGCATTATATCAAAACCACGGAGAAAGTCATTTTGGGAAAAATGAAGTGTGGAATGTGTAATCTTTGTGAGTCCCAAAATGTCGAAGGTCTGAGGTCCCAAAATACCAACATTTATTTGGGTTGTCCGATTCAAAGGGGTGCATGGCACCAGATCTGAGAAATTGTGATTTCATGACTCGGGGGTTTTATCATGGAGCACGATGCAGGTTCGTGAAATATGAAATCATGAAGTGCCAAAGAGTTGGTTCGAGGGTCACAACCCGAGGTTGGATGAAGAAATGGAAATGAGCTATGCCAAAGCCTAAAAGCACCCATGTTGGTCACTGAAGAAGATGTGCATGGTCTTCAGGGACTGGGATTGACTTGATGGAGTTGTAGGCATCGTATGGGAAACTCAGGGGTGTCACGCCTCATCCTAATCCAGATGAAAGAAGTTAATGGAAATGAGGGAGGTAGTTGAAACCTCGTTTCACCCCATAAATGGAAAGAATGGAAGATATGGCCGTGGAAGCAGAATGTCATCCCAAAGTTCCCCTGTCACCAGATTCTTTTGCAATCCCATACTGATTTGATTTTGCGTCTGACAGAAGGATGCATGTGCAGACTGATAGAAGAACATGCAAACACAAAGATTTGATTGTAATGGCCAGGTCACACTCCTCGTGGTGGTGGCGATTTTTTCTGAGTATAAATAGTTATTTTTGATATTTTGTTAGCATCGATGGTTGAGCTAGGCTCCTGTATTGTAAAGTTTTAATGAGTCCTTTGGTTCTCTTGTTATGTGTTGTAATTTGAGACTTCTTGTTTAATGACAGTCAACCTTCTTTTCCACCTCTTTTCCCTCTGATACTGAAAGGCTCAAGCATGGATGATCCATTTCAGTGTTGTAATCATATTGTGATGTATGTTTGATCGCAATAGTATTATAGCATTTTCAATTTCCTGAAGTTTTGAATCCAAGAGGATCTTGTATTTGAACCTTTTCCTCCTTAGGTTGTTGGAAGACCAGATGTCCATAGCACACCTTTACATTTTCTCCTCAAGTTCTTCCTCCTACTCACCCTTACTACAACTTATTGACTGAGGTTAAATCCAGACCTCATCTTCTTGTGCATGCCACCCGAGTTTTCCGAGTTAAAACAATATCATACTCAGTCTGCGTCCATTGGACCCCCCTTAAATTTATTCATCGTGACATACAAATTGATGGCTATTGGGCTTACTTCCCCTACAATCAGGAGGTGACTTCCAGTGCTAACAGGATGATAGAGTTACAACAAAGAGGTCACTTGGTATTTCCCCTTTTCATCTTTTATATGGCATTGAAGCTATCTTTCCTACTCATATTTCCTTGCATGTGGCAAAGTTTCTCCAGGATTACCAAGGAGAACCTGATGATATGGTCAGTAGGATACAAAAACTGGTATAAGTACAACAGACTTGGGAGAAACTCATTGACAAAGCACATGACCATTAACAGAAGATCAAGCAAGCCTTTGACAAGAAGGTAAGCAAAGAATATTTCAAGTTGGGAGATCTAGTTCTCAAGTTGGATGCACCCAAGAAAGACAAATGAAAACAAGGTAAATTTGAAGCCTTGTGGATTTGTCATTTCAATATTTATGAGGTGTTTTCAAATAATACTTATAAATTGTAGAAATTGGAGGATTCTTAAGTTTTTGGTGGCCATGTCAATGGGAAATTTATGAAGAAATATTTTTCTTAAACCATGATTGTCTTTTCCATTCATTGTAAATATCACTTTTCTTTTATTTTGTTTGAATAAATTACCCCATAGCCCTATTATAAGAAATTGAAGCTGTTTTTTCTTGGCATATGAGAGGGACCATGCCATCCCCTCTGGAGCCAAAAGAATGCTATCACTTAGAGTCATCCTCATATTGCAAGAGGATAAGCCCAACACCCATCAAATAGGTTTGTAAATGTATATTTATGATAGAATGTCAAATGGACAAAACTCAACATAGCAATGTTCCAACACAGCAAATCTAGGCAAATATGCATAAGAAAATTAGGTTTTGGTCAACTTCAGTCAGTGGTTTAAAGATAAATATTATTATATGGAATACTTGGTGAGGAATATGAATAGGTCTACTATAAGCATTAGGCCTTCTAGAAGCTAAGTTAAGAAAAATCTCAGTCAAAAGAACCTCTTGAACTACACTTTAAAAAACTAAAAACATTTACAACAACATCATAATCAAACATCCATTATAACACAACTATAAAATATCAGAATTATCATCCAATAATGAGCATTAAGATTAAGAGGAAGCAAGATAATGAAAATAGACTAACTTCTATTAATAATAATATCTCAGATCTCATACATAAACCAGAGTATTTCTCTGTCTTATCAAAATATTACAATAGGGAGATATGCTCAACCATTCGAAACTCAAAATAACATTCTTATTCTATATTTATAGTTTAAATAGTAAGAAACAACTTGGAGTGTGATATGGCCTCTCTAACCTAGGATTCTCCATAAAAAAATGCTAATCTAACATCTCTACAAGTGGAAGTAATAGACTGCTAGAAACAAGGAGCATGTTCGCAACAACTCTAACAAGATAATCAAGAATTAATTGTTGTTCTTTTGGAACATCTCCATTAGTGCCATGTGTTCTCCAAGCCTTTGTGCTAATGTCCATATGCCACCTGGTGACCATTGATTCCCTCCAAATACATCAAATATAGAGAGAGGCATTGAATTCAAAACTGTTGGCTGTATCAGCCAGTTCCTAGAACATTTTCGTAGCACAACTGATAGCATATTTCCAAGTGCCCACCTATGTAAAATTGTTCTACAGAAGATTTCCTAACGCATTCGGTAGCATATTTCATAGCACCCAGCTGGGAAAAGTTTTCTGCAACAACTTTTTGAAACGAACTGCCACTTTTTGTCTGTCTAGGTGATTCCGTAGCGCTTTTTGTAGTGATTAGGGAATCTTGTTTGTGTGGCAGATTATGTAGTTCTAGGCGCTACATAATCCTACATATCTTTTTGTCTCAGGCAATGAGCCTCAAAAACCCAAAAAATATTAGCAGAAGGAGTATAACCTTGCATATGCCTCCAGTAGATAAAATTATGACAGTACCCTTAAAACTTCAATATGAAAAATTTGATCATCATAAAAAATGGGGATTTTCATCCTCTCCACTTCATCTTCTTAATATGACACTTCTCCTTGTTGCATAACCACTTCTCCCTATTGCAGCATGGGCTAGTGAATTGAGATTCCTCTGGGCTAGATCATCCTTTAAGGGTTGCAACTCCTCTTTAAGTTTTCTATTCTGGGACTGTAATCTTATGTTCTTCCTGTATAAATTTTTAAGTTTCCTATGGAGGGGCAAGAATATTCTTGTTGTAAACCTAGCTAGATCAAGGGTCTCATTATACATGTCCATGAGTTCGCTAATATTTTTCCTCTCAGTCAATCTTGATCCCTTCAAGTGGACAATTTCGTTTCTAGCATCTCTGATCTGTTTCATCAATCTCTTGAAGGTGGGTCTATCAAGGGAATTGGTGATGTTTATGACTTCAACAAGCTTCTCAATAGTTTCACCCTTACCCTTATCCTTCTTTTGGACAAGAGCTTTGGTTCTGAATTCTTCTTCACCGTCCTCCTTATGGGTTGATGATCTGTTGAAGGGCTTCTTAGCTCTTGTCCCAATTTTTGTTGTAGGTGAAGGAAAATGTAACCTTCTCCCTTTTTTGGCTATAGTTTTGGATAAGGGAACTTCATCTAGTTCAGGTGTAGGCTGAGGTGAAAGTTCCGTTTGTGGGGAGTGATGAGCTTCCCTTTCTTTTTCTTCAACTTCTTTAGGAACCTCTTTATCTTGGGAAATGTGTTTTCCCTTTCTCTTTTTTCTTGTTTCTATTTGGGAAACACTACTAGTTGGAAAAGGGCTACGCACCCTAGATTAAGGGGTAGGGGATACATCTAGCTACAGATTAGTAGAGGAAATGAATTTCTCCCAAGTGAGGTTTATTTTCTTCAATTATTCCATTACAAGAATCTTGATCAACCCCAAGTTGAAAAAACTGGTGTCCACAACCTTGGACTTGGCTTGGATCCTATCAACCATTTTTCCCATACTCCTAAACATACAGAAAGGGATGTTCATTAAACCCTTCCATGTAAAGTGTAGAAAAAACCTAATGTGATACTGGTATATAATATTGAATCTTCCCTCACATGTAAAATACCTCTCAGTGACATTCAACATCTTGTCAAAAACCTCAACCAAGTATATCCTAGGCACTCCCTTAGACAAATTATATTTTTGATGTTCTGGTTTGAGGAAATCTTTAGAAAATGTTGCATTAAGAGTCATATATTTGAACCACCTTTCACGAGTGTTTAGTATCTCAAAGGTTTTTGAAATGGTGGCCTCAGATACTTCCAGCTCAAGGTTTCCTACCTTGATCTTAGTGCCATCAAAGTTTAAATAAAATTCCCTGGTTACCTCAGGGAGTCCCCTCTACATATTCTGATAGAAAGTTAGGCAACCAACCCTTTGGAAGACCTCCTTGATCATACGTTCAACATCAAACAAGTGCATATCAGAAGGCCCAATACTGAATACACTCCCACCCTTGTGATATTTCATTTGTTGGGGTGTATCCATTGATAGAAACATGAGACCAAAACACTGTAATGTTATGAGAGGTATAGGAAACCAAACAATGATAAAAGTCTTTAGGTATTTTGAAAGGTGTTCCTTATTTGGGATTTCAAGGATTTCCTCGAATTGAATTGTGAACTAGTAAGAGAACAATTTGATGGATTATAAAAGGAGGAAAATATCTTCAAAGAAAAGATATGCAAAGAGGCCGCACTGCCAATTTTTAGGCTATAAAGCCACCATACAGGGTCATCATCATTCTAAAGGAAACAACTCCTAAACTCTTCACTGCAAACATAATTTGAGATGAAAATATAGAATGGCACTGTGAAGGAAAAGCGTTAATACTAGAGATGTGAGCATAGATGATGACAATGGGTTGACACACAATTTGCAGCACTGGAAAAGGGGATCTGTAGAATAGTTTTGTAGGAGTTTCTATAGTGCAGACAACAATGGCCAAGAAAAAAATAGGCACAATATCTTTGGTGGAATATTTTGTTCAATTTTAGTGGAGGAGGCTGACAATATGCATATGGATAAGAAATATGTGACAACATAGGTAAAGGGGTTAGTAGGTGGAGGAAACCACAATTTTCAGTATGAGGTGCTACACAAATTTTAAACAAAACCTTAGATGATCTTCAACAGAGCTCGGATGGCTCAAAATGTACCTGGACACCGTAGCTTGACTATTGAAGATCCTTAGAAGGAATAAAGCTTCTTGCAACCATCCCAATTTTCAATTCACCTCAGTCAGTTGGTTTGTAGCATAATTCACAATGTTGTCTAGACTAGGGGTTTCTGCAGCACTGATCTAGGAGCAGGATTTCAAACTTTGATAAATAGTTAGAATTATTTAATGACCAAATCATGATTAGTCCCTTTGAAAACAAGCATGTTGAAAACAATGAAATGGAATGACATCATATTCATAATTGCAAATGATGTTAAAGAGGGAGGATGTACAAAATATGCGCTAAGGAAACAACTAGTGATTTGGGAGCGTACTAGAAGGGATTTGGTTTGACTCCCTAATATGTAAAGGGACAGAGTGGAGAGGTTCAAGCATATGAATGGAGGTAGTGACATGTTAGTCTTGTGGTGTCATGGTGATGATGGTGATATTTTTCAAATCATATGATGAACCAAGGGTATAAACCATAGGAAATGAACCAAGGGTATAAACCATAGGTGTGGGTCAAATATGTGAGCCAAGCTCCAACCTTTCATTTATTTGAGTTAACCTAAGGAAACCATAAGGAGAAAATAAAAAAAACAAAATAAAAAATAATTAATTTTTGAAAAGTTAAAACCTAAGGAGAAATTTAACCCGTGACATTCTCATGTGATAACAGAAGCCATTGAAGTCGAAGCTCATCCTAGTTATTGTGTTCTATAACTACGTGCAATGTGTTGAAGTTTATTAATATCAATCAATTCGTATTTATGAGTTTATGTGCTAAGGATAACATGTTGTTATTCCACATTTATAAATTATTATTTAAAGCGTTTTATATTACTGCGCACATCAATTCATGTAGTGTGTGAACTCCGTGACAAGTCGTGAGAGTTCAGTGACGAAGCTTGTTGCGTGCAATATTTTGTGACTACATTGCGCACATTTTCCTTGCACGTTGCGGATCCAAGTTTTTATCGTTGCACATTGGATCCAAGATTGGGTCTGAGAGAAGTAGATCAAAATAAAAGTTGATTAAAAGCAGGTTCTATCAGAACAAGTTCAAGAGAAGAAACTCTTTTGAAAATGGCTTCTACCTCAAATCTGTAAGCTCCAACTTTTACAGGAAAAAATTATAAGATGTGGTCCTTTACCATGAATGCATTGTTCCGACATCAATATTTATTAGAGATAGTCGAGAATGGATATGCGGAACCAGTAAATTAGGCAGCATATAATTCCCTCACACAAGTTGAGAAGGATGTCTTGAAATTTCAAATAAAGAAGGATGGAAAGGAACGCACTATCCCGATTATGACATTTCTGAAGTACATGAAGATTTATGGTTATGACATCTCAGATTTGGACATTTTAACTTTGGAGGTCTGAAGTTTCTACACACAAAGGATATGGTAAAAGGTTTTCCATTGATTGAAAAACCACAAAGGATATGTGAAGGCTCCATATTTGGAAAGTAGCAGAGAGAATCATTTATAGTTGGCAAGTCTTATAGAGAAAAAAATTCACCAGAAATTGTATATTGAGACATTTGTGGACCAATGAAAAATCCATATATAGGAGGAAATACTTATTTTCTGAGATTTATGATGATTTCTCAAGAAAGACATGGATTTATTTTCTAAAGAATAAATCTGATGCATTGGATTGTTTTCAACAATTTAAATCACTTGTGGAGAAAGAGAGTGGTTATTACATCAAGTGTCTAAGAACTGACAGATGAGGATAATACATTTCAAGATACTTTCACAACTTTTGTAAAGTTCATGGAATCTACAAGCAATTATCTCGCGATACACACCACAACAGAAAGGTGTCAGAGAGAGAAAGAATAAAACCATCATGGATATGGTGCGTAGTATGTTGGTAACCAAACAATTGTCAAATGATTATTAGGTTCACGCAGCAGAAACTATAGTATATATATTGAAAATATGTCCTACAAAGAGTGTGAAGAACATGGTTCCTCAAGAAGCCTTGATAGAATTAAAGAATAATGTGGCATAGTTAAAAGTCTTTGGTTTCATTGCATATGCACATGTTCCAAATGAGCTGAAAAGGAAGCAGGACAACAAAGGAAGGAAATGAAAATTTGTTCGATATTCTAAAGAAACAAAAGGATACAAGAAGTATGACCGTGTCGTAAGAAAATTCATAATCAACCGTGATGTTTAGTTGATGGAGAATGAAGCATAGGATGGAAGCATAATAAATACAGTCAAAACTATTGATGCAATGGAGCATGATGACACAAAAGATGAAGTGGTTCAAACCTCATGCACAGGTCAGTGCGCAGTCCCTTCTACACCTGGTACTTTGATGAAAATTATAATGCAGATTACTTTAGTAAGAACAACAGGTGCACAATCTACACCTAGAGCACAACAAACACCAACAAGCAATCCAAGTAGCTCTACATCTCTAGATCCAAATTTATCACGTTTATTACCAAGAAAGATAAGAATTTTGCTTGACATCTATAATGAAGATGTAGCAAATTCATTTTATGTTTTTTAATTGTTTTCACAAATAGATGATCCATTAACCTTTGAAGAAGTTGTAAAAGATGATATATGGGCACAAGCCATGGATGAAGAAATTATATGCATAGAGAACAATCAAAAATGGAAATTGGTAGTTGTACCTCATGAAAAGGATGTCATAAGTGTCAAGTGGATTTATAAAACCATGCAAGAAGTAGAAGGAAAAGTGAAGAAGCACAAGTAAAGGTTAGTTGCAAGAGGCTTTACAAAAAAACCTCAAATTGATTTTAACGAAAAAATTGTACTAGTTGCACGCTCAGAAATGTGTTATCCATTGTCACACAGTACAAGTGCCCAATATATCATATGGATGTAAAGTCAACATTTTTAATGGAAATAAAGAAGAATAAGTATATGTGTAACAAGCACAAGGTTATGAGGTTCCACGACAGGAAGAGAATGTGTACATATTGAAGAAAGCATTGTGTGGATTAAAGAAATCACCCAGATCTTGGTACAGTCCCATAGATTCCTATCTCCCATAGAATGGATTTCAGAGAAGTGAAAGTGAGCCAATACTTACATCAAAGAAAATCATCAAGGTAATATGCTAATGTTTTGTCTCTATGTGGATGATTTTATATTTCGACATGACTTTGGGATAGAAGAATTTAAATCATCATGAAGGATGAATTTGAAATGACTGATTTAGGGCTAATGAGATATTTTTTGGGAATAAAAGTTCATGAGTCCAAAACTGACATATTTATCTCATAGTCTAAATAGGCACATGAAATATTGAAAATATTCAATATGCTAAATTCCAAAGTAGCACCAACACCTGGCATAACAGGATTGAAGTTAAGAAAGGAAGATAAAGGGTCCAAGGTGGATCCCAAACTATTTAAAACACTGATAGGAAGTCTTATGTATCTCACAATGAAAAGTCCTGATATTATGTATGGATTGAGTCTAATTTCAACGTTCATGGACACTCCAAAAGAATCATATTGGAAGGAAGGAAAGAGAATCGTGAGATATGTGAATGGAACAAAAGATTTTGGCATTAAGTACTCCAATTCATAAGATTTCAGACTCATTGGATACACTGACAGTGATTGTGGAGGCAACATAGATGAAGGAAAAGTGCCTCTGGGTATACATTTCATTTTGTAATAGGTATGGTATCATGGGCATCAAGTAAGCAACCCATGGTGACTCTTTCTTCATTAAAAGAAGAGTATGTCGCATCTACAAGGGCAACTTGTCAAGTAGTTTGGATGAGAAAAATGTTCAAATATTTGTTGCAGGAACAACATAAACCAACAACATTATTTTGTGACAACAATTCCACCATCATGTTATCAAAGAATCACGTGTTTCACCAGAAAACTAAACATATTGATACAATGTATCACTTTATCATAGAATTGGTAAATGAAAAAAATATATTTTTAGTATTTTCCAGGTCAAAAGAACAAAGGCTTTAGTAAGAGATGCATTTGAGCGTGGAATCTGTGTAGTAACATATGAGTAACAGTAAAATAAAAAAAAATTCAAATTTTTGATGTAATTTTCTTTTGTAACCCCACCTGCTTATAATTAAGGGGGAGTGTTTGAAATAGTAACTACAAGTCGGTGAGATATTCATGTCTCTGTCGATTTGTCTCTAGGTTAATCTATCACTAGTTGAATTCTGAGTGAGTCTGTCTCACGATATGCAAGTGCAAAGTCACATGTTTACTCAAAGTTAGTGGGCAAGAAGAGAAGCTATAAATATATTCGATCTTTATATTGTCGAGTTCAGTTAAGTGGTTGAAGAGTGAGTCATACAAATGGTAGTGTTTAATGTTAAGTCAGTCTTAGCTTTTGTAGGAAGTTTGAGTTGGAGTCCATATAAGTCCGAGTATTTTAATTAATTATATGATGAAGAGTAATAAAAAGGAGAGGCAGAGAGGTAGAGCACTAACAACAGAAGCTCAGGAGTTGAAGAAGTCTGAGCACAAGCTCTGTGTCTGTAAAGTCAGAAGAAAAAGCCATTGGAGTCGAAGCTCATCCTAGTTATTGTATTCTATGTAAAGTCAGTAGAAGAAGCCATTGCATTCGAACCTCATCCTATTTATTATATTCTATAACCACTTGCAATGCACTGAAGTTTATTAATATCAAGTAATTTATATTTATGAGTTTATGTACTAAGCATAGCATTTTGTTATTCAACATTTATAAATTATTATTTAAAGAGTTTTATATTACAACGAGTATAGTTTCGTGTAATATGTTAATTATGTGACAAGACTTGAGAGTTCGGTGCTGAAGCTTCTAGCGTGCAGTATTTTTTCACTGCGTTGTGCCCAGGTTCCTTGTGCATTGCAAATCCAAGTTTTGATCGATTCGTAATGGCTCCAAGATAAATTTTCTATCAAGACATTTTGGGATCGTAAATGTTCATGGTTTTTTGCTTGTGCCATGTGTCATTAAACA
Organism: Picea engelmannii; assembly: GCA_009831015.1. NCBI lineage: Eukaryota > Viridiplantae > Streptophyta > Pinopsida > Pinales > Pinaceae > Picea > Picea engelmannii. The sequence goes on along the minus strand of ML783136.1, from coordinate 57,566 downwards.
TCTATGTCCAAAGATCAAGGATTTATAAAAAGTTATGTCCAAATATCAAGGATTTCTAAATAGAATGACTGGAAATTGAAATATATGGAACTCTCTCAAATTTTTACAGACTTTGAAACTCGTTTGTTTCTGAAACATTTTTTTGTCTTCCCTGCTCCTTCTTATATGAGTTTGAAACTGCGATAAACCTATTGGAATGGGCGACAGAGAGGAAAATGGAGACTTTGGCAGTTTCCATGGAAGACAGAACCTTCTTGGAATAGTCGACGAACCAATAAAATTATATAGGAAAAATAAAAGAATATGAGAGGTCCAATATTTATTGACTCAATATATTCCAGGCTGTTAATAACATTTAATCCTCCTAAGTGAGTTATTAAACTTGATGCGGTAGAATAGAAAAGGAAAATGGGAGATGTTCAAAGATATTTGAGCATGTTTTTTTGTTATATATTAGCGGAAAATGAGAGATGTTCAAAGATGTTTCAACAAGTGAGTTATTAAACTTGATGCAATAGAATAGAAAAGGAAAATGGGAGATGTTCAACGATATTTGAGCATGTTTTTTTGTTATATATTAACACAAAATGAGAGATGTTCAGAGATATTTCCACATGGTTTGTGTTATATATTAATTTATTTTTTTAATAGTTTAATACTATTGTTAATTAAAATTATAAGGATGTGTTATATATTAAGTTAGTTTTTTTTTAAATAATTTATTATAGTTATTACTATTATTATCAATTGGAACTATAATATTGATAAAAGGATAAATGGAGAAAACAATTTTATGTTAGTAGATCTTTTGTTATTGGAGAAAAATAAACTTGTATTTGAGACCTAATCATTCATGTTACTCATGTTCTTGTAGAGAACAAGGCTGCATGGCACACAAGGAGGTGAGAAAAAAAATTGTGGAAAATAATGGTAAATGAAACGAAGTGTTTGGTGCAAAATGTATATCAGGGAAATGTTGAGCAAAATGTATATCACGGAAGATAGGGAAAACGTAAATGATTTTTTGAAAGTATATAGCAATCCTAATTTTTTTGAAAGTATATAACAAAGTAAAAAAATTGTTGACAGTGCAAGGCTAAATTTGGAAATTTAAATTCATTTTCTATATGGACAGGTGAAAGATAAAAATATACGATGACATAAAATTAATAGGAGATCAGTAATATAAAAATTTAAATTCATTTGTGAACATGGGGTATATGTAAATGATGCTTGCATTGTTGAACGTCATCTATTTTGAAATATATAAAAAAAGAAAACTGTGTAACATATAAAAGAGTAGATGCATTTTCCATACAGACTGTTGAAGGATAAGAATAAAATTCTAACATATTAAAAAACAAATGTGTTTGTTATACAGAATGTGAAAAGATAAGAATAGAGTTTGTAACATATAAAAATTTCAATGCATTTTTTATTTCAAGTATGTGAAAAAATGAAAGTTTGTTACATACTACTCCAAATTTTGAAATATACCAAAAAATTAAAGTCTCTTACATATAAACAAGAATTTCAATGCATTTGTAATGTAGACTCGGATTGGGGCTCCTGTGGACCATTACAGAAATATGTACAAGAAACAAGATTGTGGAAAGAAGATAGAGTGCAATAGTTGCAAAAGAAAATAAATGGAAAGGTATAAGTGTTTGCCTATACATATGTATTTAAGAAAGTGAAATAATCGGGCTGAGAAACAAAGAAATATGAGATGACTAAACTTACAGTGAGGGTACATATGAGAGCTTTGGATATTTCCTTGTGGCTTCCATTTCATTGATGTCAACGACGATTGCGGTTTCAAGGATGTTCTCCATGGATGTTGGAATGTCGTGAACTGCCTGTTGTCTTTCATTAGTGGCCTGTTTCAATTGTCTTTCAACCCATTCTTCAATGTAGCTTCTCATTGGGGCGATGTTGATCTCATTCCGGATTTTGATGTTGAAAACTTTGTTTTCTAATTCCTGGAAGTCGATAGAAATATTAGAGAGAGCCTGATGAATTTCCTCATTCTGTACTGCATATTTGACTAGCCAGTCATGGACATGAGCTTGATCAAATTGAAGGATGTTGTAAAAATTTTCCAGAGACAAGGTATTCAACATAGCAACCTATTTATCAAACTCTTTCCTTGTTAAGGGAAAGGAGTTTGCGATTAAGAGGGGGTCTTGGAAGTCGTTGGTTTTCCCTGCTAAGTCTATATTTGGCAACTTTGTGAATAATTTATCTTTCTTCGCTATGGCTTGTTCACATGACTGAACAATGAGATGCAGATTCTTTACTTTTTGTTTTCGACATGAATTCTATTGGCCGATCCGGTTTTTGGATGGAAGATCTTCTTCTCTTTTTATTTTTTCTGTCATATTGTTGACAATATTGCCAAAAGGGATGACCGTTTCTAAAAACAAATTTTCTTCATATTTTAATTCGGCTTGTAAACACTCGAGAAACATATGTTCCCTGGTTCCAAGGCAAGTGATCGTTTATGATCTTTTCCACACTTGGGTAACCAGTTCCATTCATTTTTTGATATTGTTCTCCACATATCCTTTACAGGATGCGAGTAGGGTGGATGATTCTTTTACATTGGGTGCAGGGGTGTCGGGCATGGCTATTGCCAAAGGCTCGATAAGAAATAACATTCAATGAAAGTGTCTTCCAATTCCTTGACTCGATCCTTTAGTTTGGCATTCTCGGTCTCCATGCATACAATGGAATCATGAAATGCTTCTTTGGTCGCGGTGTGAAGTTGATAGATTTGGGATGGTCGCATATTGGCAACGTCAACCTCTAAACGAGATTTTCCTTTGATATTTTTAACATTTTTTTTCTCAAATATTAATCTTTTGTTCCGGCTATCAAAAACAATGCTCTGGAACGCAAAGGATTCATCTTCGTCAAAATTTTGTGTAACGGATATGTCTATTGGATGCCTATGGTGGATGTCCTCTTGGGCCTAATCAAGGAAGGGGAACATGGCATCCAGATCAGTGTCAACTTCCATGTTCTGACTCTGAATTTATGGCTCTTCTGCCTGACCCACATTTTTTTTCTCTTCTTCTCTACTGGAATCTTGTGAGAACTATCAATTTTAGAGTGAGGAGGGTAATTATCTCCTCCTCCGTTTGAAGAACTCTGAGTTTCTTTGTTGCTGTGATGGGCCTTTGGAGAGATTCTCTGGGGTTTCCTACTTTTTGGAGGGGTATTTGTGGATTTAGTACAGATTTTCACTGTCTCTATGTCGTCGGTATCAGAGGTAGGACCATGACTGTCTCTATTTTTGGGTAGTTGTTTATTTACAAAAAAATCACAGAGGCGAATTGATTGTAAATGTTGTCCAAAAATATCATAGGGGTTGAATCCTCTTATGTCTTCATCATATCTGAGGTTGGAGATGCTAAAATGTGCTGCAAAATCCTTAATTTTGTTGACGTTTTTCAAGATGAACTCCCCTATTTTCCAAGGCAAAGGAATCAACTGTTTTTTTTCTTCCTTTGGAACAGATGGAACCAGTAGCAATATTGACGTGCTACTTATGAAATAAAAATTATGTCTGTAACGTGAAATGGAAGGAGAGCAAGTTGTTCTGTGGAGCCAAAAATTCTTATGATAGTGTAATTATCCAAATGTTGGAGTGTCCCCTTATTGTGCAAAAAACTAGTATCCTATTCAGATATGCGGGGAGGATTTTCTCCTAACAATAAAACTTTGAAAATAGACAGGAAGCCATTAGAAACCTCATAAAAATAGTGGGAAGCCTTGTGATTCCACAAGGCTTGGTACCAGAACATTATTGGGTGGAATTCACACTTGACTTTTTTGGATAGAGACAGTTGCGAAAATTGACAGGAATGTGCTATTGCAAAAACTAAATAGGATGACATATAAAATTTATTTTCCCTTTTGTAGCTTGATAATTGGGAAGATATTTCATTGGAAATTAACCTAGCCCAATCAAAAAGGGCTTGTTCGTTGACTGTGAAATACAAAATATAAAGCGCCATGCAGGAAACAGTACTTGTGGACTCCTGTCTTGTTATTCTTGTAAACAACCAGGAAATTTCCTGAAATGGATTTCTAAATGAACTAACCTGCATGCTTGTAATATCTTCAGGAATTAGATTTGGCCTTTCAAAAAAATGGGGCAAGAGGTCCAATCCGTTATTATGCTTTGCTAGGAATTGTTTGCAATCTTCTCCTTTGAATGTCAATGTTGGCTCGGTCAATTTGAGCATTTGGTGGAAGACCTGAGGTGACAAAGAAACAGAAGAGCCATCGTGCAGTTGAATAATTATTTGGTCTACAATAAATTTATCATCACACCAAGAGACGAGGTCCTTACAGTTAAAAACCTTAGGGACATAGCCTGGATGAGAAATCCCGGAGGTCGAAATTACTTGGTTCTCTATGGTAGGGGTTGAGTAATAAGAAAATGCCCTGGACCAGTGGAAGTTCTGGTCCTCACGCCCAAATATGTTCATTATATCTCCACAGAAATAGTGTCGAGTTGATGCCATAAGTTTATAAGAAGGTTTCTTTGCTGCAGATGATGGTTTAAATGAATTGTTGTTGTAGAATTTTTTGCTAAATCTTGGTTAAATGCTTCTGAATGGGAAATATCCTCGAGCCTTTTGTTGATTAATGACAACCTGTATTGGTGGTGCATGATGAATTGTTAGCAATAAAATTTATTTATTGCATATTTAGAAATGCGAACGTGGAGGGTATGACAAAGAGAATTTAAGGAATGGAGGTTTTGTGAACGTGCGAAGGGAACGTTGTGTGAACGGGATTTCATGATTTTGAAATGAACACTCGCAAGGGATAATATAATCTGCTCAAAAATTTTGGTTTAATGTGCATGAATACGAGATGTCCTCGATCCTTTCGCCTATCAAAGACAACATATATAGTTTTTTCATGATGACCTGTTAGAATTAAATGCCAGTAATTCCATATTTAGAAACAAGATATGTATACATATATAAAAAAATTATTTTCTTTTATTATAGACAAGTGAGAAGGTGACAAAGAGGGAGGAGAGCAAGGAAAGAATGGCAAGCTCTAAAAAGCGGTCGAACGTGATTCAAAAAAGGGTTACCGGGATAGTCAGGACAACCGAGTGTTGCATGAAGAAATTTCATGTTTCGGAATTTTTGAGTGCAAAATGTGTAAAACGAAAGAGATCATGATGGAGCAGTTGAGTGACTGGTTTGTATATTTGTGGAATTTCGCCAAAGTGGCTAAGTATGGAATAGGGAAATTTCCAATTGCATACGTGGCAATAAGATCTTATATATAAGTGCCAACTGCTAATTGTAAAGGGGCACAGATATAGGAAACAACAACTACAAACTGAATATTTCTTCAACTTGCCAAACTAACGATTCGCCAAAGAAATTCGAAAAAATGGAAAAGTATGGAGAGAGGACAAATGGGCTTCAAAATGGGGTGACAATAGCTCCACTAAATATGAGAGGACCCGACGGTTAAATTGTATTTATTGAAAGTTTTCAGTGCAAAAATGTGCAGCATAGAAAAAAACATGATAGGTGGACCGTAATACGGAAAAGCGTATGATCTAAGTGTTATCACTGAAATTTCGTCCGCACAGGGCGATAAGAACTCCGCATCATCAACACAGAAAAATAGTCATTCATGGCACAAGGTTAATTCCACAGCACAGCAAAAGGGTCAAAACTATACAAAATGGCCAAAAAATTACAAAGCGCTTTGCACCCACTGGGCAAGCGCACGCGCATGCAACATCTTCATACTTGGAGCGCATATGCGCGACTGTGGGGTAAAAAACCCGCGCGCCTGCCAAACGACGCATTTATGAAACTGGCCGGCCTCCCAACCACTAATGGATCGGCTCCCAAATCGATTTGACACTAAATCCGAGCTCAATCTGCGTGGGGAGGCTGGTCAAAGACCTAATTGTGCCCTAAAGAGCCCCTTTTCACATTCAAAAGAGGTTGCATAATAACCCAATGCTTGGCTATAAAAAGCCATGAATGACCACC
>ML783136.1:22821-38300 GCA_009831015.1 Picea engelmannii | reverse complement strand
GGAGGCTGGTCAAAGACCTAATTGTGCCCTAAAGAGCCCCTTTTCACATTCAAAAGAGGTTGCATAATAACCCAATGCTTGGCTATAAAAAGCCATGAATGACCACCATTTCTTCAAGGAATTCTTCATATTGTTATGCTGCTATGATTGCTAGAGACCCCTTCTTTGGCAACACACATTGTAAGTTGCATTTCATAAGCTATTCACCCCTCACTTGAGTGAATAAGCTTGGAGTTCTTTCACCCACATTTCATCTTTTCTTTGTAACGAGAGCAATCAGTTGAGGGCCTCAAGAGCCTTCCATTGGAGAGGGAAGGGACCCAAGTCCTCTTTCTCCATTGTGTATCTTTGGATTTCAACAATCAGTCCAGCTTATACATTGGTGATATTGGTCCATTTTCATTTGTTTTTATTTTTGTTCCTATGCTCATAGTTTCATTTAGTTTTTGTTTAGTTCTTATTAATAGCTTTGTTGTTTTCTTTCTAACCTTTTACCATACAACTGTCATGACTAGAAGAGCCCAACTAGGCATGTAAGCACTCACTTTTTTCTCATCAAACGACGAAAAGAGTGCAAACACTAAGAACGGTTGTAATTTTGAATATCCATCAATTTTTATATACCAGAGCTTCGACTGTTGTTTGGAGGTCACAAAAAAGTAGAATTGCAATGTTGAATGGACCTGAGCACAAGTCCACTTGTCAATTTGTATATGGCAGAACTCTAGGTGCTAGTTGTGGGACAGGGAACAGTAGACGGTCAATTTAAAGAAAGGGGCAGTGGTCTTTGGAAAGGAAAACACGTGAATCCGTGAAGTTGCGGAGCAACGCATTGTCGAGGAAAAAATGATTAAGTAACCGGGAAGAGAAACTAGAGGGAATAAAATAGTGGGAACATAGAGAGACAGAAGGTAGTTTTCGTAAGCGCGAATTGGTTTCAAAGAAGAGCCATCATTGCAAAACCATGATCTACTAATTTTCAGCAAATGCGTTGTTTAAGATTACATTTTATTGAAACGTATGCCTACAACTATGTTCTTGATACATTATTCCATGACTGTAACATATCAACTTAACCACTATATTTCATTTTCTACTAATTGCCAGCAAATGCTTTGTGGAAGATTAGATTTTATTGGAACGTGTGCATGTAACTTTGTTCTTGATACATTCTGCCATTAGTGCAACATATTAAATAAATTATTAAACTTATTGCATTATGGGTTGTTAGCATTAAAACTTTATAATTGCATGTCTAGAAACAGGAATAATGATTTTCCTACAACATTTTACATTGGTATTAGTAAACATAAGATCGAAGAAGTACGAGAACACCAAACCATGCCAATTAGAACATGTGTTAAACCCAGAAAAGAGGCAACAATGAAGAGTGCAAGGGAATTTTTTTTTAATATCAAATCCATTGAAAATAAAAAAATGAGAAAAACACCGAGTACTGTACATCTATGCTTAGAAATTGGACCCAGTTCTTCGGGCCAAAAAATTGAAGGCATCTACGACAAACACAGGCACAGGTTCTACAATATGCAAGATCCTTGTAGTTTTCTCGTCGATGAATCATCCTATGTTGAGATTGATATTTTTCATAAGCTTTTCCTTAGAAAGAAGATGAAAATGGTTGCAAGGCAAGTGGAATAGCCCTTAGCTGAAACCGCCTCTGCATAGTCCAAAACAATTTAGTAGCACAACTTGGACGTGCAATTGCAAAGGCCTGAATTAGTCCATTCTGGGCAGAAGGAGATGACTAGTAGGAAAATGCGTGGCAGGAGCGAGATTTTTGGACTTGATGCCTGAAAAATGTTAAAAAATATTTTTTTGGCTTGAAATATATCTCTGGGAGCATCAAAATATCATTTATTTACACTGAAACTCTTCCGCCCAGAATGGACTAATTTGGAACTCTGGAATTCCTACTTTCACGGTGCAAAGTGGTTGTTTCATTCACCGTCACTTTATTTTCTGAAACTCCTTTTGTTGTTGTCATGACTACAATCACTCAGCCGGGAAGGTCCATTTGTTATGATTGATTTCAATTTGGGTGCAGGAGTAGGAATATTCTCTGCATTGGCATCATCCATTGTCATATCATTGTCCATCAGATCATCTTCTTCTGGCTCAGAATTCATGGCATCAACTTCTGCGATAGAAATGACTGCAACTGGGTATGTTCTATGACTAGCCAGGGTTGCGATGGAATTTTTTGGCTTGAAATATATTTCTCGGTGTGCCAACGGACCATCTCCTTTTTTTCTCTTGGGTGAAGGGAGATTAATAGTAAGAATATCCCTAGAATAGTGGAACCTATGGCCATTATGCCCCAATTATAGTTTAATGCGTATCAATGGAATATCTCCTCAAGCCTTTCGTTAATCAATGACAATTTGCAGAGTTTGTGCGGAATGAGTTGTGACCATCAAAGCTCACTAATTGTATAATTAGAAAAAAGTGTGAACGTGGAGGTGACAGTGAAAAGAGATTAAGAATAAAAAAATTCTTAAAAGCACCAACATGTCGGCGCACAAAAAAAAATATTGCGTGGCCTTTGAAATGAATACTTGGAAAGGATAACATGCTTGTGGGAAAATCTTAGTTTAATTCGTACTAATGACAAATCTTCTCTGGACTTCCACACATTAACGACAGTTTTAACAGTTGTTCCAGGATGGCTACTAGCATTAAAGCTTAATTATTGCATATCTGGAAACAAGTACGAAGGCAACAACAATGGCGAAACCAATTCCAAGAAATACCAAAGTATGAAAAGAGGTCGGGCAAAGATATACCCAAGGCATGTGAAGGGCCGATGGTTCTTGGCCTGGCAGGCTGAAAATTGAGCCTCTATTGTTCCATGTCCTGCAAATAGCACCTACACTTACGCGATATACAAATTGACAAGAAGGCTTGTAGGTTGGTTAATTCAACATTGCATTTTTTTTGTCCTTAGCGATTCCCTAGTAATTCCATAATTAGCCACATTTTTCTATCATGGGTTCTCGGGTTGGCGGGAAAAAAATTGGGCATTTATTATTCCGTGCTCTACCAATAGCACTGAAAATTACGTGATATACAAATTCAGAACCTGACCTGTGCTAAATTATTACTGTTAAATATTTATATTGCATAATTTAATTATACGAGAAAGTTTGCACAATATTTTCGGTCGAGTGATATAAAAGTATTTCCACAAACGAGCAATATAAAAAAGAGTCATTCCATACTTAGGCACTTTTTTGATAGCGCGTTGGCCGCCTCGCGGGCTGAAAAAAGAGTCTCTATTGTTTCGTGTCCTACAAATAGCACCCATATTTCTACGATATACAAAATGACAAGAGGACCTATGGGTTGCTTGGCTGAACATTTCATTTGATCGTGGGTTCGCGACCTGGTGAGATGAAAATTAAGTATCTATTGGTCTATGTCCTACAAATAGAACATATAGTTCCATGATATAGAAATTCACATGCGGAATTGTGGACAGTTTCTATATAAAGTATGGAATGTGATTTTATACAGCATATGCGGATCCCTCATTCCATAATTAAGCAGTTTTTGGATCGCGGGCTCGTGGTCTGGCGGGTCAAAAAGAGAGTCTCTATTGTTTTGTCTCCTACAAATAACACCCATAATTCTGCGATATACAAATTGATAGTGTTATAAAACATATGTGGATCCCTCATTCCATACTTGGGCACTTTTTGGATCGCTGGTTCGAAACCTGACAGGCTAAAAATTAAGTATCTATTGTTTTTTTTCCTACAAATAGAACCTAGACTTTCGTGTCCTACAAATAGCACCTAGACTTCCGTGATATAAAAATTCACACATGGACTTGTGGACATAGTCTATATAAATTATGGAATGAGATTTTATACAGCATATGTGGATCCCTCATTCCATACTTAGGCATTTTTTGGATCGCGGGCTTGCGGCCTGGTGGGCCAAAAATAGAGTCTTTATTGTTTTGCCTCTTACAAATAGCACCTACACTTCTGCGATATACAAATTGATAGTGTTTTAGAACATATAAGGTTCCCTCATTCCATACTTGAGAACTTTTTGGATCGTGGGTTTGGGACCTAGTGGTATGAAAATTAAGTATCTATTGTTCTGTGTCCTACAAATAACACCTAGACTTCTGAGATATACAAATTGACACATGGATATTTGGAAATAGTCTCTATATAAAGTATGGAATGAGATTTTATATAGCATATGCAGATCCTGCATTCCATTCTTAGGCATTTTTTGGATCGTGGGTTTACGGGTTGGCGCATCAAAAATAGAGTCTCAATTGTTCTGTCTCTTACAAATAGCACCCAGACTTCTACGATATACAAATTGATAGGTGGACTCAAGCTGGTTGGCTGAAAATTGCATTTTCATTATCTCATAGTGATCCCGTATGAATTTTAAATTTAGCGGTTTTTTTTTATCGGGGGCTCTGGGGCTGGCAAGCTGGAAATTGGGCATCTATTGTTTCACTCTTTACAAACAATTTTTTCTAGAACATATGCGTATCCCTCATTCCATACTTCGAGACATTTTGGATCGCAGGTTCGTGACTTGATAGGCTGAAAATTAAGTATATATTGTTATGTGTCCCACAAATAACACCTAGACTTCCGCGATATACAAATTGACACACAGACTTGTGGACATAGTCTCTAAATAAAGTATGGAATGAGATTTTATACAGCATATGCGGAGATCCTGTATGAATTTCATATTTAGTGATTTTTTTTTATTGGGAGCTCTGGGGATGGCGAGCTAAAAATTGGGCCTCTATTGTTCTACGCTATACAAAAACATTGTTCTAGAACATATGTGTTTCCCTCATTCCATACTTGGGCACTTTTTGGACCGCAAGTTCATGACCCGACAGGCTGAAAATTAAGTATCTATTGTTTTGTGTCCTACAAATAGCACCTAGACTTCCGCGATATACAAGTTGACATGCGAACTTGTGGACATTGTCTCTATATAAACTATGGAATGGGATTTTATACGGCATATGCAGATCCCTCATTCCATACCTAGGTAGTTTTTGGTTCGTGGCCCGGTGGGCCGAAAATAGAGTCTCTATTGTTCTGTCTCCTACAAATAGCACCCAGACTTCCGCGATATACAAGTGGACAGGTGGACTCGGGCTGGTTGGCTAAACATTGCAGTTTTATTGTCCCGTAGTGATCCCGTATGAATTTCATATCTAGCGATATGTTTTGATCAGGTTTGTGGGGCTCGCGGGCTGAAAATTGGGCCTCTATTATTCCTCACTATAAAAACACCAGGCACATCTCCACAATTTACAAATTGAAAAACGGTTATGTGGGCTATGTGGCTCAACATTGCAGTTTTCATTGTTCCTTGTCCTCCGAATAGCCCTAAGAGTTCTGCGATATAGAGATTGACAGATGGACTTGAGGGTTGGCGGGTTCAATTTTTCCATTTTTTACAGATACTAATCCCTATCAACTATCTAACATATCTAAAAACATGATTTTCAATACTAAATTATTAATAATAATTTTTGCTATTGCAGAATTTAATTAAACGAGAAAGTTTGTATGATCTGGTCGCGCGACTTATATAAACATTTTCTGACAAACGAGAAATACATAGTAAGCATGTAATTTTAGAAAGTATGGACAAGATATTTTATAGAGCATATGTGGATCCCTCGTTCCATACTTGGGCACTTTTTGGATCATGGGTTCTCGACCTGACAAGCTGAAATTTGAACCTCTTTTGTTCGGTGTCCTGCAAATATCACCCAGACTTCCACGATATACAAATTGACAGGTGGACTTGTGGATTCCATGTCTTGTGGGTTCAAGATGGCAATTGTTTAGCAATTCTCATCCTATCTAACTTCATCTAAAAAAAATATTTTCAGACACTAAAATATTAATATTAACTATTGTTATTGTACAAGTGAATTACATTGAATTATCAAACGATGATAAATCGCTTATTTTTAAAAGAATGAAGGAACGGAAAGATTTTTTTTGTAAAATTTTATCACCGCAAGCATAAAAAGGACCAATTTGAAGTTTAAGTCCCTCTTATTCATATGATAGAACAATTGCACTCTGCATAGTATATATTCGTTGATTTCAAATTATTCCAGAATATTAATTTTACCAAGTTCATCAAATAAGAAAAAATTGCGAAAACAACGATCAATTCGAATTTTAAGAGCCTCTTGTTGGTATGAGAGGACAATTTCACTTCGCACACTATATATTCGTTGATTTCAAATTATTTCACAACAATAATTTTACCAAGTTCATCGATCAAGGAAATTTTCCAAAACAAGTCACATAGTACATTTGCATCACAACGTCATAGAAATTATCAGGTGGATGTGCATGCCATCTAGACAAAAGAATTCAATTATATTATTTTGTGTCATCCAAAGAAGAGCTGGAGTTCCATGGTATACAAATTGATAGAAAAACCAGATAACCAAGAACCAACCATATTTGAAACAACCTAGAAGAAAGTTCCTAGAAGGTTCCATTGAGCAGAACCCATCGACCTTTGTACCAAACAATTTGATATACAAAGAAAAGACGTCTGCACATTCCTTTTCTCTTGAAATGAACATTCATCTAGATGTTGAAAAAATATTACAGAGAAACATGAGGTATTTTCGTTTCCTCCCAAAGTTTGATTTAATTTATTTTTTTGCCCTTATTCAGTCGATATGCAAACTTGCATTGTCCTCATTTAAGGTGACTTTTCTCTATATCCCAAGTTTTCGCAGCATATAGACATTGCTTTTCTTTTTGTGTAGATACGTTTCATATGACAACTCTGCCAATTCAGAAAGCACATTTTGTAACAGAGGCTGCCTAACCGAACACTGCACAGTTATGTTTCCCACGGTTCAGATAACACCATTGATACAATGTACATAAATATATGGACATTTTTCATCACATCACAGACAATCAATCGTATCATCACTTTTCAAAGAGGAGGCAAAAGCAACGGAATGGTATTTTCCACATATAGGCTCAAAGGGGGTCAAGTACACATTGGATGCAACTAAAAGACCTTCAACCTGGCAACGCGAGAAAAGGGATTAATACATTGAACAATATAATACACAACTGCATCCCCCCGTCCCCTTTAAAACAAAAAAGAAAAAGTAAACAGGTGCAAAAATTTGTTGAACGTTATTTCTATAAGAAAAGTGAGGATGATTTTGTGGATGTATACACACAACAATTGTAGAGCTAGCTAGTTTCTCGAGATCCTCTACTATATCTACTAACAAATCTGTTACAAGCATTGCCTGGGTTGTCCAAAAGTTCCTTTCTCTAGAATCCTTCTTATCTGTTATATTTTTGAACAACACAAGTGGAATCTTCCCTCTATGCAATTGTTGTTCCATTGACGAAAACAAATCTAAATACGTATCGAACAATTGTAGCTGCAACATGGAACAATGCAATATTTGTGTAACTTATTTGACATATATGCAGACGCGAAAGTTAATAACAAAACTAAATATGAAAAGTGGTAACATTGCCTTGTCACTGTCAGACTCTCCATCCTTTATATGGAGAATGTGTTGCGACCCAAATTTTCTCGCCAGTGTCACAACAACCCTAATCGTTCTGATTGGGTAAATATCAGTGCTTTGTGCAAGCTACCTAATAGTCGAGTCCGGGAGGAAGAGATATTCTGAAAAAATAGTAGGAATTTTTTCCACAATGCTTGTTTCATTGAGAAAAATAATTCGATCACAATTACCATGGTCATATACTGTTTTGGTCAATACATTAAATTTTCTAATGGATATCCCATTATGCGGCAATATACTTTCTGCATGTTTCTGGACATGTTGTGGAGGAATAGTCAGTGTGACTATCATCATGTCATCCTTTTCTATCATATCAGCATGCATAATGGATCTACTTTTGTTTTCCTTGTCCAAGTAGGTGGTATAGACAACCATTATGTCCTTGATGAACAGTTATCCAGTTTGGCGCTTGTTCAAGCCCTCTATTCACAGTACTTTGGATGTCACAACTCTAGACCTGATGACATTTTTTGAACAAGAAAACTAAAGTGAATGGTACTGTGCTACAAGTACATGAATAGTATTGATGAACTATGGAGCCATAGTTTTTCAACCACACCTCTTGGTCTGTGGAACATGCAGCACGTTCGACATTTCATTTTTACTTATTGATACTTATTGTGAGCTGGAAACCATGTATTGCAAATGGAATCAACATATCCACCATGCCATAGATAAATATATAGCCCATGAATTGTTTTTAATAAACATAGTAAGAGCACAACGTATGAATCTTTACCTTTGGCCTTCTCGGTCTGTTGATGTTTGGGATGATTGGTTGCTCATGGACATCTCACTAGTCCAACTTTTTCTGATGCAAGCATGTGTAGATGAACATCAGGACTAAAGAAATATATGCATTGTATATTGTCCATCGGAAGGACCAAATAACCGTAAAATTGTATGCATCTTAATTTTTTAACTAGATAAATGTTTAACAGTAAAGAGGGCATGACCACGGGTCACCATGGCCAATATGTATATCGCAGACCCCCGGAAGTCAGGGGAGAAATCTTCAACCAGCTAACCTGGCAGCCGTAATCGACAAAATTGGTAACTATGGAATAAGGTAGAAGCAGGACCACATATGTCAGTCTGTTAGTCCACCAATAGGTGCACGAGGGAATTTTTGGAAACCACTCTAAGAAGATGATTTAGAAAACAAAAGGGATAATAGAAAATGGAATGGGTAGAAACAGGGAGCGTAGAAAGGCCCATTACTGTGAATTCATTGTTTTCAAGTCTAATATTATATGCTCCCACCCGGTTTGTATATTTAATTTACTGGCACACTTGGTATACCTTTTAGAATATTGTACCATAGAACCCTCTGCTGCTGCACAAGAGAATTCATCACCCGATCCAAGCAACTTGTTTTTTCAAAGGAAACAACACCTAAGATGCAATCGAGATGAAGGCGCGTTAGTATGAAAACAAACATCTAAAAGAAAAATAAAAAGGTCTATTTACCCGCCAAAGAGTCGTTCATCCTGTCCAATGATTATGTTTCTTTAAATCCAGCAATGCAGTGCAAACACAATGGACATAAACTAGCTTAGTATGCAGGAAGGAATGTATGTAACCAAGATAACTTACCATGTAGGAAGGCACGGAACTAGGTTAACACATATACAGACCATAAATGAAATAGAAAACAATGCAATATGAAACAACAATACAAGCATGCACCTTTCTATATCCTCTTCAGCCAATGCAGTCAAGACTCCCTCATTTTCTCTAGCTACTCTGTTTGTTTCAATGTGGGAACCCACAAAATTCAATGAACATCAATGGAAGTTGATAGTCACTGGAGAACAAGCAATATGTAGATACAACAAAACTAAGTCAACGAACAGTTTACAAAGGCAGAAACATGAACCTTTGCGCTTCTCTATCCATAGTTGTAAACGTCTAGCTTTTTTTCCCCTGGCCAAAATATATTACAAGGCAGAAAATATCACACAATTGCATGGCCGCAGCTAAACAATTTCTAGTTTTCCTTGGCAATTCATCTAGATATGCCCTTTAACCATGTTCTTTATCCTCTACATAGATTGTTGTACCCACGATACAAGTTCTTAGTTTTTCGTGGAAAACTATCGAGACATGCTTTGAGACATGAAAATATAATCTTGAAGAATCTTTTTTGCATATATCATATCTCAAGAACAACACAAATTGTATCGTGCGCACACCAGTCTATGTAGAGGAGAAATAACATGTCATGTCATATCCGCACATCTAACCATACATGGTTTATAAATGTAGGTTGCATACATATGCTTTATTCCAACAAAAAAAAATGGATATTGTAGCTTCACATGTAATCCTCCAACAATTTTGTATGCAACTATTTTCTTTCATGACAGGACTCGAGCACAAGAAAAATCTCAGAGAAATACAGATAACAACCTCTGCAAAAATGACAAATAACACAACTACAGATTGACTAGTGGGTGCAGGGGCTGAACACCGTAAAGCGCCCCCCAAAAAAAAATAACAGTCCAAAAAAAAAAGAAAAAAAAAAAGCTCCAACCACCGCCACTGCACCCCAACCCTGTAAGGCCGAATCAAAGAAAAGAAACCAACAAGGAACAAACGAGCAAGAAAACACGAAGAGGCCAAACTACACCCCCAGGGCCCCAAAGCACAAACCACGGGCAAACAAACAGAACCAACATCCCAGGAACCAACGAACTAGCAAAAGCCATCGACCCAGTGAACAACATATGTATCTCCAACAATTACAAAACTACAATCGAAGCATAAAAGGAACCGGAAACATATAAGGAACATGCGACTACAAATAAGAAAACATTCTTACTTGCAAACTGCAAACACTCAATAATAAACAAGGAATACAAAATGAAACTATGGCATTGAAACTTACTTCAAAACGATGAAATGCAGAAGCGCAGGTCGAATCGCGAGTGAAACAAAAAAAAACAACAATCGAGAAACCAACGAAAAAGAACCACTCCCTAATCCAGTAAAGAATATATCTAGCTTCAACGATTATTAGTATGAAACATACAATGGAAGCACTCGATAAAACAACAAAGAAGAAGCAGTCACCGAACCAGTAAACAATGTATGTAGCTTCAATGGCAGAACAAGGATGAAACATACAATGGTTATTGAATTGGCATGTACTCCGAGAAATGTATTTACATAAACATTTAAGACTCTCAGGTTGTCTAAGGACCTCATGGTATGCAAACATTTAAGTTGCCAGGGGTTTTGGAGGACGTCGTGTCATGTAAACATTTACGCTGTCATGCCTATTGAGGCATCTTGGAATAAGTGTCGATAAATTTCAAGAAATATACAAAGTTTGTATATGAGAACATTTCAATATGCTTAGTACATATCAAAAATGACGGATATATTTGGGTAGAAGAAAATTCTAATACAAACATTCAAACTAATGGTAGCATTAATCAACCTTCAAGCAATATGTCTACTAGAAAAAGTTTGGATATGTTTCCATATACTACATTGGGAATAGCGAAGCTGACAATAAGACCTCCAATCTCTTTGATCTAAAAATAGAAGGCTGATTTGTTATGCTATGCAAGCACCCTCTACTTCATTAAAATAAAACTTTACAGGACCTTGCTTCATGTGTTAAAATATGCAAGATAAATTATGTGCCAAATTTATGTATCTTCTTGTAACTGTTTATGTGTGAGAATATGTTCTTTTAAATGGTTATATATTTACTTTCAATAAATACATAGCAACATAACTTGCAGAAAATAAACCATCAAACTCAGAACAATCACAACATGATAAAGGAGTTCACCCCCCTCTGGGCTACATCTCCTTGAGCCTCCATCAATGGACTTGGCTCTCTGGGATTAATTTTTCAAAAGTTCTTTTACAAGCTACTGCTCAACTCCAATGGAAAAATAGACTATACCATTTGGATCAAAACATATAAAAACCCCAAAAATGACTAATAAAACTCTGAAAACGGATCATGGCTCATCTGGGCATGACCTCTTCTACATGTGGCCATAAGCTTCACTGAGATTCTCTTTGGCCAAAACACCTGTAAAAATCCTCAAAATCCTCTAAAACCTATCCCAATGTGTTCAGAGCATAACAATTAGCCAAAAAATGATTATTCAATCACAGAAAACAAACATAGGCTCACCAAAACATGTCCTCAATCAATGAGGGCTTCAAGCCCCCCTGAGCTTGATGAAAATTCAATGGCTTAAAACCTACAAAAGAAGTCTTCAAATGGCCTTGATAACAGTGCCAATGGATTCAGGACATCCAAAGACCCCTAGCTGGGCTTTTACAACACCTCAGTCGGCCAAAAAATGAGAAAGATAGGCCTCCTGCCATCCTCTTCCTTTAAGCTTGTTGGCTCTGCATCTACAAAATGCACCCTTGTCAAATGAACATGGCACACATGAAATATATAGCGTAAAAACCCAGCACCGGGCACAACCGTGCCAACAGTGAAAACTGTAGGACGGTTATGGGCACGCCAGCCGCTAACCGCCTAGCACCTGGGCACATGGGGAGTTATAATATGACCTCGGTCTTTAACCGTTCCCAACCGTTTGAAACCAAACTTAAGCCCCTCTGCGCCTTTCTTGTGGTCACATGGCTTGTTTGTAATACACTCTCTGTGCAATATATATAAACACACGCGACCAGGGGATCCATCCCGTCGTAACCCCCGCGCGCTATATTACCACTGGTCATATGTTATGGAACAAAACCACATGCTAAACTCTAGTTAAAAAATATACGCGCCAAACTCCGTTACACAACGGTCATATGGTTACACGCAAAAACCATGGCTTAACTATTGATAAACCAAATGCGCGCGCCATTCACCGGAGGGTATGGTCATATGGAATATGAGTGTTACCGAGGGATGTATATAGTTTAAAATGTTGGCAAATGTTTAACAGATAGCGTATGCTTGTCATTGATGGAAAGTTCAACAGTGAAGATGGTAGGATCAGAATGTGCATCGATGGACAAACAGGAACAAGGTAGGCTCAGGAGGAATTAGTGCAGAGTCGAAATTCTTCCAAGTAAGAAGGATGTGCAAACTTGGAGGAGAAGCATCGGTGATCGTTGGATCCCATCCAAAATTCCCGACAGCACGAGGGCCGTCAGATCTGAATAAAAACAGATTTGGTGTTAAAAGTCACGAGGTGCGAGGACGCGAGGTGGAGAAGTGGCAAGAAGATCAGGACCGTCCATCTAGGAAGGACGCGTGGCAGAGATCGGAGAGATCTCGTGAACTTGGGGGTTCGCAGGATAAAGGCCCAAGTATTGGGTGTTCAAAGCCACGAGGTGCGAGGACGTGAGGCGACGAAGTGGCGAGATATTTATAGCCGTCCATCTGGGGGGACAGGTGGCAAGAGATCGACAGATCTCGCGAACTCGGGAGTTCGTAGGTTGTGAGTCCAAACATTGGGTACTCCAAGTCACGAGGTCGTGAGGTAGCGAGAGAAGGCCGTCGGATCCGGATCACAGGAGGACCGTTGGATCAAGAGGACACGTGGCGAAATATCAGAGCATCATAAAGCTTCATCTCGGAGTTTCGCGACTCGTGACTTGGAAAGGAAAGAAAGATAACCATCAAACTCACGAGATGCGAGATCACGATAAGATCCTAACCGTCAATACACCAAAAGACGTGGACCATTGATCTGAGCTCCATCTCAGAGCCTCGCCTATCGTGAATTGGAGTGACAAGAATCTCCATCGAAGGAACAACGAGATGCGAGATTGCGAGAAGATCAGGACCATCAGATTACCAAGAACATGGATCGTTGATCTGAGCCCCATCTCGGAGCTTCGCCTATCGCGACTGGGAGTGACGAGAATCTCCATCGAAGGAACAACAAGATGCGATATCACGATGAGATCAGGACCGTTGATTCATCAAGATCATGAACCATCGATCAAGGTCGATGAAGATCATAAGTTCGCAGCGAAATTGCGAAACGGGTAAATAACGACAATACCCTTCAGAGTTAATCCAACGGTGCAGACGAATTTGAACAAGATCGGAGAGCTACTGTTGCACGACACAGTGAAACTACCAGTAACGATTGTTGGGTTCTACCAGAGGATGTGAGGAGACTTTTGTGTGATTTCCAGAGGAGCAGAAGAGTCACATGGAATCTTCCAGTGGAATGAAGATGACTCGTGGAGGTGATTGATAGTTGGATGGGATTGAGGTCATCACTGAAATAGAGAAGGTGAGCTCGACTCTCATAGAGAAGACGAAGAGTCTCAACTGCCAGAGAGGCTGAGGAATCTCAACATAACACCCAGTGATACTAGACACGCAGGGTAAACCACCAGAGAAGCTGAAGAGTCACGATGATGATTAGATAGAGCACTCAAGAGGTGGAGGATAACGACGGAGAGTATGCATGCAGAGGCATGGAGAACATTGCATGCACAAGGTGCACAAAAGCTATAAATACATGGTACAGAGAAGAGATTACGGGTTGTTGATGTTGGAGGTTGTTGTGAGTGTTGTTGGTAAAGGTGATTCAGGTGTGAAGAAGGAGGAGAGTGCAGGAGCTGAATAGCACAAAAGAGGAACTGTGCAGAGAATGGAGATGGCGCACAGAGCATAAAAAGAAGAAGACTAGAAAACGAAAGTGAGGTGAGTAGAAAGGCAATGAGGCAGATAGAGAAACGAAATGTAGCAGAACAATGATAAGTTGGGTAAGCCATTGTTGAACATTATATCACTGTAATAAGTTTCAGAAGCTAAGATTTATATTTCAGGGTGGTTGGGAGGTGCTAGGGAGGACTGTTGTCCTCAGAGGTTCAAGTGGGTGCTTGAACACAGGGAGTTGGTGCTTCCTTCTAGTTGGTGCTAGAAAAACCAGGGAGTTTGTGCTTCCTTCTAGTTGGTTCTAGAGAAAACAGAGAGTTGGTGCTCTCAGCAAGTTGAAGCTTGCAAAGCTGAGGTTGTAGCCTGATTATGAGTTGGTTCTCATATGTATGATACTGTAAAGAATGTAACCATTACTTATCATATAAAAGAAAAAAGGTTTTTACCCTGCATGGGTTTCCTCGGGAAATATCTGTCTCTGTGTTTCTCATATATGTGAATGATGTTGAAAGTGTCGTTGTTTATTTCCCTGCATTATTGTGATTATCATGCAGTATCTCTACAAAGAGTTTAAAAGAACCATAATTGTTTAAGCATGGGGACAACTGAGTCACCCCCCCTCTCAGTTGTTCAACAATTGGTATCAGATCCGACCACTTTTATCTAAGGGTAGATCCTAGAGCTTAAACATGTCAAGCCATGAAGGAAATTCAACCAATAAGGCCCCTCTATTCAATGGAACAAACTTTGCCTTCTGGAAAGTTAGAATGAGAACCTACATAATGGATTTAGGTGTAGATGTCTGGGATGTGGTAGAGACTGGTTATGTAAAGCTAGTTGTGCTAGATAATAAGGATGACAAACTAGAATTTAGCTTCAACGCTAAGGCTATGAATGCTATCTTGAGTGGGGTTGTAGAAGAAGAATTCGTAAAACTTATGCATCTAGGAACTGCCAAATAAATGTGGGACAAACTTATTAACAATTATGAAGCTATAGAGAAGGTAAAGGATGCAAAGCTTCAAACCTATAGAATACAGTTTGAACAACTGAAGATGAAGGAAGATGAAACTATTGGAAAATACTTCCTGAGAATAGAATAATTGGTAAATGAAATGAAGGCACTTGGTGAAACAATTGGGGAACCTTCTTTAGTTCAGAAAATCTTGAGATCTCTCCCAGATAGGTTCAACCCGAAGGTCTCTTCTATAGAAGAACTTAATGATCTGAAAACCTTGCATTTTGACCAACTTCTCG
>ML783136.1:0-18261 GCA_009831015.1 Picea engelmannii | reverse complement strand
ACTGCATCGATCCCAATTCATTGTGATAACACAAGTGCCATTAGTGTGTCTAAAAATCCTGTCCTCCACTCCAAGACAAAACATATTCCCATAAAATATCATTTTCTGAGAGAGAAGGTCACCAATCAGATTATTCAGGTCCATTACATTCCCACTACAGAACAAATTGCAGACATCTTTACTAAGCCCCTCACCAAGACACCATTTGAATATCTCAGACAGAAGTTGGGTGTCATTTCGTTTTATACCTAAAAGAGTCCATCCTATTAGGGGGAGATTTGTATTGTTCGATTATCTAATGCCTCCTAAATTTACTGCAATAGCTCAGGGGGAGCATGTCTCTTCTTTGACATTGATGTCAAAGGGGGAGAAAAGAATTCGAGTGCCTTAGTTTCCATCAATGCCAAAGGGGGAGATTGTTGGCAAATGTTTAACAGATAGCATATGCTTTTCATTGATGGCAAGTACAACAGTGAAGATGGCAGGATCAGAATGTGCATCGATGGACAAACAGGAACAACATAGGCTCAGGAGGAATTAGTGAAGAGTTGAAATTCTTCCAAGTAAGAAGGATGTGTAAACTTGGAGGAGAAGCATCACTGATCGTTGGATCCCATCCAAAATTCCCGACAGCATGAGGGCCGTCAGATCTGAATAAAAACGGATTTGGTGTTAAAATTCGCGAGGCGCGAGGACGCGAGGCAGGGAAGTGGCGAGAAGATCAGGACCGTCCATCTGGGAAGGACGCGTGGCAGAGATTAGAGAGATATCGTGAACTCGTAGGTTCGCAGGATAAAGGCCCAAGTATTGGGTGTTCAAAGTCGCGAGGCATGAGGACACGAGGCGACGAAGTGGTGAGAGATTTATAGTCGTCCATCTAGGGGGATAGGTGGCAAGAGATCGAGAGATCTCGCGAACTCGGGAGTTTGCAGGTTGTGAGTCCAAACATTGGGTACTCCAAGTCGCAAGGTCGCAAGGTAGTGAGAGAAGGCCATCGGATCCGGATCACAGGAGGACCGTTGGATCAAGAGGACGCATGGCGAAAGATCAGAGCATCATAAAGATTCATCTCAGAGTTTCACGACTCGCGACTTGGAAAGGAAAGAAACATAACCACCAAACTCATGAGATGCGAGATCATGATAAGATCATGACCATCAATACACCAAAAGACGTGGAACGTTGATCTGAGCTCCATCTCGGAGCCTTGTCTATCATGACTTGGAGTGACAAGAATCTCCATCAAAGGAATAGTGAGATGCGAGATTGCGAGAAGATCAGGACCGTCGGATTACCAAGAACGTGGATCATTTATCTGAGCCCCATCTCATAGCTTCACCTATCGCGACTGGGAGTGACGAGAATCTCCATCGAAGGAACAATGAGATGCGAGATCACGATGAGATCAGGACCGCTGATTCATCAAGATCATGAACCTTCGATTAGGGTCGATGAAGATCATAAGTTCGCAGCAAAAGTGTGAAATGGGTAAATAACCACAATACCCTTCAGAGTTAATCCAACAGTGCAGATGAACTTGAACAATATCGGAGGGTTGTTGTTGCACGACACAGTGAAACTGCCAGTAACGATTGATGGGTTCTACCAGAGGATGTGAAGAGACTTATGTGTGATTTCGAGAGGAGTAGAAGAGTCACATGGAATCTGCCAGTGGAATGAATATGACTCGTGGAGGCGATTGACAGCGGGGTGGGATTGAGTTCGTAACTGAAACAGACAAGGTGAGATCGATTGTCACAAAGAATATGAAGAGTCTCAACTGCCAAAGAGGCTAAGGAATCTCAGCATAACACCCAGTGATATTAGACACGTAGGGTGAGCCACCAGAGAAGCTGAAGAGTCACGATGATGATCAGATAGAGCACTCGAGAGGTGGAGGATAACGACAAAGAGTATGCATGCAGAGGCATGGATAACATTTCATTCACAAGGTGCACAGAAGCTATAAATACATGGTACAGAGAAGAGATTAAGGGTTGTTGTTGTTGGAGGTTGTTGTGAGTGTTGTTGGTAAAGGTGATTCAGGTGTGAAGAAGGAGGAGAGTGTAGCAGTTGAATAACACAGAAGAGGAACTGTGAAGAGAATGGAGATGGTGCACAAAGCATAAAAATAAGAAGACCAAACAACGCATGTGAGGTGAGCAGAAAGGCAATGAGGCAGACAGAGCAACGAAATGCAACAGAACAATGATAAGTCGGGTAAGCCATTGCTGAACATTATATCATTGTAATAAGTTTCAGAAGCTAAGATTTATATTTCAGGGTGATTGGGAGGTGCTAGGGAGGATTGTTGTCCTCAGAGGTTCAAGTGGGTGCTTGACCACAGGGAGTTGGTTCTTCCTTCTAGTTGGTGCTAGAAAAACCAGAGAGTTGGTGCTTCCTTCTAGTTGGTGATAGAGAAAACAAAGAGTTGGTGCTCTTAGCAAGTTGCAGCTTGCAAAGCTGAGGTTGTAGCCTCATTATGAGTTGGTGCTCATATGTATGATATTGTAAAGAATGTAACCATTACTTATCATATAAAAGAAAATAGGTTTTTACCCTGCATGGGTTTCCTCAGGAAATACTTGTCTCTGTGTTTCTCATATATGTGAATGATGTTGAAAGTGCCATTGTTTATTTCCCTGCATTATTGTGATTAGCATGCAATATCTCTACAAAGAGTTTAAAAGAACCATAATTGTTTAAGCACGGGGACAAATGATTCACCCCCCCTCTCAGTTGTTCAACATAAAACTCCTACGTGCTCCATATAAACCAGTGGTCATATGTATTAAAACATGAAACCGTGGGTCTGGGCTAAGCCCCTGCCCGACACCCCACCATTTAAAACAAAACTCAACTTTAAATATTTTACAAGTCATATATTTAATAAGAACCACCGTGTGGGCTAATGGTAGCCCACACTCTACCAAAGCGTTGCCAAAGGGGAAGGTCCATGATTCAAATACGGTAGACTATACAATTTTGATTTACAAACCAATAAACCAATAGCCAATAAAGGGGTGCCACATGGTAGCCCACGATTGGGCCACGTGGCACCTCATAATTTGCCAAAACCATGCCACGTGTCGCATTGTGATTAGACCACATCCGCCAATAGATGACTTCCACGTCACCAGCTACGTCAACATGTACAATCAAGCCATGTCACCTCTGCCACATCAGCATCTGTACGGACTATACGGACTGCACAGTCAACGTCCCTTTTTTTGCCTGTTTGACGATTCGAATAGATTGTGATATCTCTTTCTCTCGAAATTCATTTGATATAAAACAAGTTGCGTTGGGTTTTTGATGATGAGGGCTATGCTCTCGTTCGTTTTGAGGCAATTATGATAACTTTGATTTTTGAGCTCAAATTTTACCCCTGGTCCAGATTTTGATCACACCTTCTCATTGAAAGGCTTTTGGACCCAAAAAAAATTATCTATCTTATTTCAAGTTATATCAACTGATTCTACTTGAAAATTCTTTTCGACAATCACCTCAATACCTTGACATGCCTTGCATTGCAACTGACTATGTCCTTCAACCACTGCTCTCTGGTTGCTGCTGACCCACTGTTCTCTCTATGTTTGGAAGACTTCCAACCTTCCCACTAAGAATCAAGTCCCTCTCTTTAACTCTTTGACGTCAACACAATCCGCTCTCCAATGGCTGCAAAAACTTTCCTGTGACATCTTGTCACAAGCCAAGAAAACTGTCAATCTTGAAAACAAATTATACAAGACTGAAAAATGATGCCAACGAAATCTTTTGTTCTTCAAAAAAACTATCGCATCCTGTACTTCATCAAATCACATGGCATTTTCCTTCATCTTGATGTACTCAAAATCAACTTACAAGCCAACAAACACCATCGACTAAACATAACTCGAAAAACATGATCGACACACATAGTCGTCAAAACAACATCGACACCAGTCGAGGATCATTTGTAACTTATCAATCTTCCCAAAATGACAAGTCGAAAATCATGATACACAATCATGTTACAATCATGAATCATTCATGATGAAACATCACGAGGTTCACTGCTTACACATACATAAAAACAAATGCATGCGCATGACTCTTCAACTCTCCTTTCAGTACAAACATAAGTACATAACCCTGAAACATATGGGTACATAAGAGTTGAAATGAAAAATATAAATGGCAGTAACAAGTGAACATCATATCCATCTTTTTACATCCTCCTCGGGAATTTATGCAACAACAAAAAAAATGCCTTCAAAATGAATTGTGTTCACATGCAACTTACATCATGCAAGTTTTGATAAACTAATGCAACTTATCATGCTTCCCATAAATGCACACATAACGCTGAAAAGTGCATTTACAACAGAAAATGAAAGCCTTACTTGCTCAAGAAATTCAACCATTTCTTACCAAGCCAACTCAACGGTGACTTTTTCTGCTGGAAATCGTCCTCTTGTGAATCATCTTGACTCACATCGATGATGGAATCTCCTCTTCCATTCTTGCCAAACTCTTTATCCATCTGCTTCTTGTGTTGTGGATGAGTGGTTGGATGCAATGTCCAACATTCGTCAATGAGATGACCCCTCTTCTGACAATGAGTGCAAATCTTTTGCATCCTCTTTTCACGTTGTCTTTGCTTGTAAAGTTTCTTGAAAGTGGCCAATATTTTCCAACATTTTGAAACATGATGGTTATATAAACCACAATATGTACATGGATACTTTCTTCCATTTTTACATACAAATTTATCATGCTTAACATAATCAAAAGCAACTGAATGATAAGAAAAATTATACCTTGAACATTCACCTTTATCGCCTCTTTGAGGAGGTGAATCTGAAGAGTTACAAGATCTCCTTTGAAGACCATCAACAGTGTTCTTGTCCTCATCACTATCATAATTCTTTCGTTTCATACATTTGCATTCATCTTGAACACAATCCTTGCATGTTGAAGGGATTTAACTTTCAACAAAAGTTCTTAAACTTTCACCTTTAAAGCCTTCTCGAGGAGGTGAACTTGAAAAAAAAATTGTTCTTGGAACTTTTTCCCTTGTCTCCTCGACTTTGGAATTTGCTCCATCTCTTTCTTCATATACAAGACCACAAAACTTGGGTCTCTCTTCAACAACAATAGGCTCAACAATGCCTTGTGCATGCTTGCCCAAACCTCTACCTTCATAGCCCATTTTTAAAAATAACTTGGACCCTATTCCTCTTGTGTGATTTTAAAAAACACCAAAACATTCATCTTGAGAGGAATTAGAAGATAAACTAAGATTGCATACATTATGTTCATGCATGTACTTGGTAAGGGTTTCCTTTGCCTCATGGAATTGAATCTCCATCTCATGCAACCTTTGAAGAAGCTGGTCTTTCTCCTTCTTCATGGCCTTCAACTTCTCTTCAAGGGCAATGCTCTCCTTATCTTCACACATCTCTTTCATCAAATCTCTCATGGTTAAAATTTCCTTCAACAACTCTTTGTCAAAGAACTTTGATTTTGAATATATATGAAAACTATCAATGCTTGAAGCTTCCTCCATCCTTGCAATATATCAAACTTCAACACAAAACTTGCACAAAAACCAATAGTTAAATCTCAAGCTATCAATGGAAAACACATGAGCAAAACAAACTATGCTTTGATACCACCTGATCTGAAAATAGAAGGTTGACTTGTTATTCTATGCAAGCACCCTCTACTTTATTAAAATAAAACTTTAGAGGACCTTGCTTCATGTGTTAAAATATGAAAGATAAATTATGTGCCAAATTTATGTATCTTCTTGTAATTGCTTATGTGTGAGAATATGTTCTTTTAAATGGTTATATATGTACTTTCAATAAATACACAACAACATAACTTGCAGCAAATAAACCATCAAACTCAGAACAATCACAACATGATAAAGGAGTTCACCCCCCTCCAGGCTACATCTCCTTGAGCCTCCATCAATGGACTTGGCTCTCTGGGATTAATTTGTCAAAAGTTATTTTACAAGATTTTTCTCAACTCCAATGGAAAAACAGACTGTACCAGTGGAATCAGAACACATAAAAACCCCAAAAATGAATAATAAAACTCTGAAAACGGATCATGGCTCATCCGGGCATGACCTCTTCTACATGTGACCATAAGCTTCACTAAGCTTCTCTTTGGCAAAAACACCTGTAAAAATCCTCAAAAGCCTCTGAAACCTGTCCCAATGTGTTCAGAGCATAACAATTAGCCAAAAATGATTATTCAATCACAGAAAACAAACATAGGCTCACCAAAACATGTCCTCAATCAATGAGGGCTTCAAGCTCCCCTGAGCTTGCTGAAATTTCAATGGCTTAAAACCTGCAAAATAACTCTTCAAATGGCCTTGATAACAGTTCCAGTGGATTCAGGACGTCCAAAAACCCCTAGTTGGGCTTTTACGACACCTCAATCAGCCAAAAAATGAGAAAGATAGGCCTCCTGCCATCCTCTTCCTTCAAGCTAGTTGGCTCTGCATCTACAAAACGCACCCTTGTCAAACGAACCTAGCACACATGCAATATATAGCGTAAAAACCCAGCACCAGTCACAATCGTGCCAATGGTGAAAACTATAGGACGGTTATGGGCACGCTAGCCCCTAACCGCCTAGCACCTGGGCACATGGGGAGTTACAATATGACCTCGGGCTTTAACCGTTGCCAACCGTTTGAAACCAAACTTAAGCCCCTCTATGCCTTTCGTGTGGTCACATGGCTTGTTTGTAATACACTCTGTGTGCAATATATATAAACACACGCGACCAGGGGCTCCATCCCGTCATAACCCCGCGCGCTATATTACCACTGGCCATATGTTATGGAACAAAACCACGGGCTAAACTCCAGTTAAAAAATATGCGCGCCAAACTCCGTTACACAACGGTCATATGGTTACACACAAAAACCATTTCTTAAGTGTTGATAAACCAAATGCACGCGAAATTCATCGTAGGGTATGGTCATATGGAATATGAGTGTGACCGAGGGTTGTATATAGTTTAAAACTTCCGCGCGCTCCGTATAAACCAGTGGTCATATGTATTAAAACATGAAACCGTGGGTCGGGGCTAAGCGCTGGCCCGACCCCCCGCCATTTAAAACAAAACTCAACTTTAAATATTTTACAAGTCA
Organism: Picea engelmannii; assembly: GCA_009831015.1. NCBI lineage: Eukaryota > Viridiplantae > Streptophyta > Pinopsida > Pinales > Pinaceae > Picea > Picea engelmannii. The sequence goes on along the minus strand of ML783136.1, from coordinate 11,099 downwards.
TATATGTAATAAGAACCACCGTGTGGGCTAATGGTAGCCCACACTCTACCAAAGCATTGCCAAAGGGGAAGGTCTACGGTTCGAATCCGGTGGACTATACAATTTTTATTTACAAACCAATAAACCAATAGCCAATAAAGGGGTGCCACATGGCAGCCCACCACTGGGCCACGTGGCACCTCAGAATTTGCCAAAACCATGCCACGTGTCGCATTGCGATTAGACCACATCTGTCAATAGATGACTGCCACGTCACCAGCTACGTCAGCATGTAAGATCAAGCCATGTCACCTCTGCCACATCAGCGTACAGTCATGCCACGTCAGCATCCGTACGGAGGACTGCACAGTCCCTTTTTTTGCATGTTTGACGATTCTAACAGATCACAATATCTCTTTCTCCCGACGTTCGTTTGAGATGAAACGAGCTGCTTTGGGTTTGTGATGATGAAGGCTACGCTCTCATTCGTTTTGAGGAAATTCCAAGAACTTTGACTTTTGAGCTAAAATTTTACCCCTGGTCCAGATTTTGATCACTCTTAGCCAAGACCTCCAATCTCTTAGCCAATCAGATCAGTACATATATGTTACTTTTTAATATACAAAAATATATGCTTTTAATTCCATAGCTCCAACAATAGGTATTGTGCAAATATTTCTAGTCAAAGGACAAACTAATATGTAGTCAACTCTTTATGGATCGCTAAAGTCCCTCTATGCCTACGGCAAGGACTAATAATAGAGTAAATCCAAAGACATTTTAATATTTATAATCTAAAAATTAAAGAGGCTAGTCTTTCCTCCAATGAGAGTATGACTATGACTAGTTACTTAAAGTACAAGGACAAGATAAACAATATGGAAGAGAAGATGCTTCCTAAGATGATTGTTTGTTGAAGCAATATGGAAGACAAGGATTCCTAACCTTCTAGCTCAAGTAGGGGTGACAAAAATATGTCAAATGTTGGCTAAATCATTGGAAAATAAATGAAGAGGTTACTAATATTAAAAATATTATTACATCTAATGTTGTGTTATACATAATTAAAAGATAAATGAAAATTAAGATATTATCATAATGTGATCAACCCTAATTAGAAGATCAAAAGTATCTATCTATTATGACTATTGTAAAGAAGACAATCAGCATTGCTAAAATAATAAGGAACTCTCATGAGCTCCATAGTGAAATGTAACATTTAACAATTCCTAAAACATTTCAAGCCAATTTTTTATTTTTCCTAATACTAAGAAGGTTAAAGATGAAATAGACTTTCTAGTATAATTCCCTACTTACACTCACATTAAATATGAATTCTCAATATTTATTACAGTACACCTTCCTAATTTTTGAACTAGTCAAAAATATAATAATTTAGAAATGATTTCCTTCCTTCAAATAACAAATTGAATCTTAATTAACCACCACAATCATCATCATAAACTAATGAAAATCCTATAAACAGGTCCAACAAACTGTGACAAAAAGGTTGACCACTACTCGAGATTAACATAGGCCAAAATCTACAAAGTATGGTATTAGTTTGCTCTCTATACTACATTCTCATCTATTATGACCTCTTAATTTTCAATTTCCTATGATATGATATTGGTTAATAAAAAAAACCAAAATAAGAACGTTTAGACTACGGCTTCCCTAATTCCGTTCCTTACATTACGAAATGTGACATCTTTTATAATTATTTCCGGCTACATAAACATAAATACTATATTTGTAGAGACTTTGGCATGGAGTATATCCTGTCGTTTTCCAAGTATATCCTGTCGTGTCGATGGAAAACGGATAGCAAGAATCTACGACTACGACRGAAAGCCAKCGTTTYCTCGAAAGCCGTGGAATCCACTTGCTGAAACTGTTTTCTTTCTTTGACGAAATCTCCCCATCATAAATGGAAATTGAAGTACTCCCGTGCAATTCCTTGGCTTCATCTGTTTTATTTTCTTGTTCGTCATTGATTGATATCTCGTGATGGATGATTGATTTCAATCAGAGTGATGGCCAAATATCTGAATTGCTTGCTACTTGCGGTTGTATAGAGAGTACAAATTCTCCATTATTAAAATCCTTCCCTACATCTTCAGAGCATTTTCGGGGGACGCTATGTAAACAATTAATTGATTTTAATTAAAAAGAAATCTAGTTTGTTATCTATCTCGTTCTGTTTGTCTTCGGTGATCTTGTTTTAAAAATCTAATCATTCGAAATTGAAGGCAAACCGAACGAAACTATAATAGCTTGAGTTCCCGCGCTCGCAGGTTTTGTTAGAAACAGCTAATGTTTCGTAGGATGTTGCCGTTGATCGCCTTTGCTTGGTCGTTTACTGGACTGTATAGAAGCGACGGCTCTCTTCCTTCTCAACAAATATTTTATTTTGTGAGAATATAAATTTTTTATTATTATTTTCTAAGATTCTTAACATCCAGTCTCTAACCCTAGACTGACCGATCTGAACCAGAAATGTGAAGGTCATGTATGGATTTTTACAGTTCTTTCCAACGATTAAACAAATGCATTCAATTATATATTTATTATTACTAACTTTGGGATGTGTAAATTGAAAAGGAAGAGGGATAGCATCCTTAACGCTCTTAATGTTTAAGTTTTATAATTGTTGTTATTTATTTATCAATATATAAATTTAAAGGAGGAAGGATAACACCTTCAAAGTACATCTTTACTAAGTTTAAAATCCGAAATAATATATATTAATTTTTATGGTTAAACAAATATTGCAAATCTTCGGCTAGTTAACAATTTATTTAATAATTAAATTAATATATAAACAATTCAATTCACTTGGATACATATAATTTTATTATTATGTAGTGAATGCACATGTAGTGCTGAGTAAAAATATTAATGCTTTACTTATCTACAAGAGGAATACTCACAAAATTAGCTAGAAGAGCAAAACATGAATACTATCACCAACATTATCACTAACATTTAGAGTAAAATGACCATCGCATTTTTTAGAATAAGAGCAAAGAGAGTCTTATATGGATTAAAATATAACCAACTTCTAGCAATTGGTTATCTAGATCTGATAAATTACTTCCTTGGGACTTCTTCCCAAGTGTTCTTGATCCATGTGGAAATTCGTGGGGTAGTTTATTATTTTTCGTTGTTTTTTGGGTAGTGAACTTCTCGATCCATTTTGAGGCCCTAAAGGACTCTTTTTTGGGTATGTTGTGACACAAATTTTTCATCATGAAATTTTTGTCAATTTTTCTATTCCTCAAATAGATCTTTCCAATGGGCTATCATATGCCTAAAACGGAGATCGTATGCAAAAGTTATGACCCCGGGAAGTTGATGTACTAACTTACCCAAACGGGGCCCACATGACAGGGCCCACATGATTTTTGAAGTTTCATCTCCTAGGGTTAAGTTTTTGAATGTCTAGGGTTTTTGACACTTCTCATTATTGTAAAAAGGCCTTCAGAGCCTCATTCTAATCATATTCTTGCGAATGAGCGCAGCTATCACATCTCTTCTCACAGATAAGATGCCACCATTCAAGCAAGCTTGTTTTCCATTGTGTGTTAAACATATGTTAATAATCTTTAGTCATTTTGTTTTGCTTATAAAATCTAGATCACTGGTATCAGAACGGTATGCTCCCTGTCGTCTTAATGCATGTCCCCAATGAGGTCAAAGTACAAAGAATTGGGTTTCGAGCTTGATTCTCTTGAGGACCAAATCTCTCACATGCCCAAGCGGCCTCTCATGGGAGGAGAAAAGAATGATGACGGGATAGGAGATCCTTTCAAAATGTTGCTTGAGAAAGCCCTAATGCAACACAGGAACAAGATGATGGATAGTTTCACGCAAATCCTTTGGCGGCTACCAATAGGCGACACATCTTCTTCGAGCAGAGGCACCGCCCCATTCAAGGTACAAATAAACTTCAATATTCCTGTATTTGAAGGTCATATAGATGCAAATAGTGTAGACACATGGTTGAATCTACTAGAAGGGTATTTTTTTGTCCATAACTTTTCGAATAGAGAAAAGATTACTTTTGAGCTCCTTAAAGTTGTTCCCCATGTTAAATATTGGTGGGAAACTTTCAGTGAGCAAAAGGGGAAAGATGAACCCTCATTATTTACAGTCACTACCACCTGCGAATCCTTCAGGGATGTTATTAAGGAACAATAATACCCTGTTGGAAGTTATGACGACTTGTATACCAAATGGACCACACTGCGGCAAGAAAGAGACCAAGCAGTGCTAGAGTTCACAAATATCTTCCATACTTTGCGTACCAAGCTGGGTATCAAAGATTCAGAGCGAAATTTGGTGCTCAAGTATCGTGGTGCTCTTCATAGATACATCAAGACCGAAATGGAATTTATGGAAATATCATCATTGGGCGCAGCCTATCGATATGAAGACAAAATGGAGCAAAAGTTCAAACAAAAGACGTGACAATTTGGGCTCAGGAACCCCTCACAACAAAAGTTAGGAAAGGGCAACCCGAACCCATAGAACAAAGGACAGAGAAAACATGGACAGTATCAGGACAACCAGTCCAAGCGACAAGCAAAGAAGGACACTGGAAAGACAAAAGAAGATATCGGGAAGTGGTGCAATTTCCATAAGAGCCCTTGACATAACAATCTTGATTGTCGTTCAAAGCAGTCACTGGTGGCCGAAGTGAAAGCCTCTGAATCAAATGCGGTTTCTGACTTTGAGTAAGAACCAGAAAGGGGAAGAAGGATCATTGACGTGGAACCCAGTGCCACCATTGCTACCACCAAGCTCTAGCTTGATGAACCAGATGAGACAGAAGAAGGAGAGCACCTCTTCCATTCAAAGATGTGGGTAAAAGGCACCCTGCTGCACTTCATCGTTAATAGAGGTAGTTAGAAGAACCTCATCTCAGCAGAGGTTGTCAAGAGATTGGACCTATCAACAACGCCACACCCACAACCCTACACCATTGGATGGCTCCGCCAAGGAAGCAATATCTGCATCAGCCAACAGTGTTGAATATCATACGACATCAAGCCCTTCAAAGATGAGGTATTATGTGATGTTTTTCCTCTCAAATTTTGTAATTTTATTTTGGGCCAACCTTATTTATGGAAACGTCATGTTGTATATGAGTCTATGCCTCGTAGTGTTATTATTACTTTGAATAGGAAATTGTACAGGATACTCGAGGTAGTCCCACCTACTGTTATTTCCTTGATCTCTCCCAAGCAATGAAGGAAGGTCATATCTCAGACGGATAAGTTTGTCTTCTTCGTGATTCACTCTTCGAATGAGCGAAAGATCACAGCCACATCCAGGGTGTCTGCGACTAACCTCTCCACACAACAAAATCAAGTAGATAAGGTCGTCGAAGAATACTCAGATATCTTATCCTCACCTATCAGGGTACCTCTGCACTGTCAGGTCAAGTACCCCATCAATGTGACCCCCAACGCATCGCTTCCCAATGGGCCAGTGTATCGTCACTCTATGTTAGAGAATGAGGAGAGAAAGCAACAGATTCAAGAACTGCTCCACAACGGGCACAACCGTTCCAGCTCATCACCTTGTGGGAGCCCAATCATGTTGGTACAAAAGAAAGATTGAACCTCGCGACTCTGCATTGATTACCGGGCCTTGAATAAAATTACAGTCAGAAACTAGTACCCAATTCCTTGAATCAATGACCTCTTTGATCAACTCACGGGGTAAAAATACTTCAGTAATATTGATCTGAAGTCTGGCTACCACCAAGTCCCAATAGAACATATATATGTATGGAAGACCGCCTTCAAGTCAAAGGAAGGCCTTTTTGAATGGTTCGTGATTCCCTTTGGTTTGACAAATGTTGCATCCACTTTCATGAGGATGATGGATGATATCTTGTGACCATTCACCAATACTTTTGTAGTGGTGTATCTAGATGACATTCTCATTTACAAAAAAATTTGGGCAGAACACTTGTAACATATTCAAGAGGTCCTGCACACCCTACGATATCACAAGCTATATGCCAACTTGGAAAAATTCTCCTTCATCATGGACAAGGTCCATTACCTCGGCTACATTATTGATCGACATGGCGTACATGTAGATCTAGCCAAGATCCAAGTCATTTGTGACTGGCCAACCTCAACCACACTCACTGAGCTTCGGAGCTTCTTGGGCCTTGCCAATTTGTACCACAGGTTCATGTTGGGATTCTCCCATATTGCATGGGCCCTCAGCCAAATAACCAGGGGTGGTGGTAAGAAAAAAAGTGTGTGGGGCTAGTCCAAAAAACAAACGTTCGATGATTTGAAGCAACACTTGTGCTCAGCCCCAATACTTTCACTACCATACCTACAACATCCCGTTGAGATTGATACATATGCTTTTGACTATGTTGTGGGCATCATTCTCACTCTACACGACCACCCCATGGCCTATCATAGTGAGACACCATCAGATGTTGTCCGTAAGTACCCTACTCATGACAAAAAAATGTACTCCATTGTGTAATCATGCCTCTAGTGGAGACATTACATTATTGGGAATGAGAAATTCATCCACACTTATCATAAGCCACTGCAGTTCAAGCAGACACAAGGTAAATTATAGAATGACCACCATCAAAAGTGGTCCACATACTTAAAAAAATTCCACCTCAACATCAAGTATAAAATAGGAAACACCAATCGCGTCGTTGATTGCCTCAATAGACCGCAAGTTGTGGCACCTGCCACGGTACTAGAATATTACGACTCTGAGACCTCTCGATGTCCCCAACTCTATGAGACAGACCCACACTTCATCACCACCTACCAAATGTTGGGTGCAAACGTAGTTGTTGATAATTTCCATCTTTAGGATGGGTTGTTGTGTCGTTTGGGCCATATTTGTGTTCCATTAAGAGAGTAAACGAAGTTGATCTAGGAATCCCACTATAATAGGGTGGGAGGACACTTCGGCATCGAAAAGACAATGCCGATGCTACAGAAACATTTCTACTGGCCAAAACTTCGATAGGATGTCAACAAATATATCAGGTCTTGCACTACATGTGCTATTTCCAAACCGGCCACTAAGAAACAAGGCTTGTACACCCCTCTTTTTAATCCTAACAGGCCATGGGAATCCATCTCAATGGACTACATTTTGAGCCTCCCATCAACCAAACAAAGAAATGACTGTGTTTTTGTGGTTGTTGATTGATTTTCTAAGATGGCAATTTTGGTTTCCTGCAAGAAGAGCATCACATCAAAAGCCACTGCCAAGCTCTTCTTTGAATGAGTTTGGGTACATTTTTGAATCCTACAAACCATTGTCTTAGGTTGGGATGGTCGATTTCTCAGCACATTCTAGTCGACCCTCTGGTCACTATTGGACACCAAACTCACCAAATCCACATGCTTCCACCCCGAGACAGATGGTCAAATCGAGGTAGTAAATCGAATGATCATGCATATCGTAGACATGTATAATTCCAAGCACCTTCGCACATGGGATGAGAGTCTTCCCTATGTCTCTAATAGCTACAATTTATCCCTGCATAGCTCAACCAAACACAGCCCCTTTCAGGTGGGGTTGGGATTCCAACCATTGAGTCCCATAGATGTTGCACTTCCCCTTGCGACCACCTCAACCGACTCATCTCTTGCTCCAACTGAAGCTGAAAAATCCACCTGGTTCATTGAGAGGATTCATCACATATGACAACAGGTTCAATATATCCTACATAAGTCCAATGACAAGTAAAATAAATGCCATGACCAACATCAGGTACCACATAAGTTTCAGGTGGGTGACAAAGTTTGGTTGCACTTGCAGAAAGAATGCCTTATAGGACCCCATCAGAATATTCACCCACTCCATTATGGGTCATAAACCATCCCCATGGCTATGAGGGATAATTATTTTGAGCTCATTATTCCTCCTTTCCTTGGCGTACACCCAGTGTTCAATGTGGACCTCCTTCATCCTTATTTTCCACCATTATTGGACACCTCAGACATAGTAGAACAACTGAAACCAACAGAGCTCAACCCCAAACACATACAATAGGAATCCAATGATCATATTTTCCACACACATATCAAAGTAACTCACCAACAAAGTATCCATCTTTATCAAGTCGTCAAAGCAGGGTAGCTCCTGCACCAAGGAAAGTGGTTCACCCGGGGCCAAATTCAGCAGAAATTTCTTCATCTTATGGGGGAACTCAATACAATAGAGAACATTTCTTCCTAAGGAGCCAGTATTGATCCATGTGGATATTGGTGGCCAGCCACCTTTTCCAGCTAGCTCAAAATAGATTTCTGACAATTTTGGTAATTTACTATTTTTAGCAGTTTTTCGGGTCGTGAACTTTCAGAGACGTTTTGAGGCCCTAAATGACGTTTTTTTTGCGTATGTTGCAGTCGAAAAATTTCATCACAAAATTTTCATCAATTGTTGTAGTCCTCAAATATATATTTCCAACGGGCTATTGTACACCTTAAACAAAGATCGTATTCAAAAGTTAGGACCCGAGGAAGTTGATGTATAGACTTACCCAAACAGGGCCCACATGACTTTTGTGCTTCATCTCCTAGGGTTAGGTTTTTGGATGTCTATGGTTTTTGACACTCTTGTTTATTGTAAAAATTCCTTCAGAGCCTCATTGTAATCATATTCTTGTGAACGAGCACATTCTTCACATCTCTTCTCAGAGATAAGCCGCCACCATTCCAGCAAGCTTGTTTTTCGATGCATTTTAAAGTTTCAACTTATTTTCTTATTGAATAGAAAACCAGTTTTATTGTATCTGTGTTATTCTGTGCTAAGAATCTATTAGTAATCTATATTCATTTCATTCTTCTCATAAAATATGGGTCATTTCTTCTCCTCCAATAAACTGAGAGAGTGCACCTTCCAAGATTACAACTGGCTGACCAAGTGTGTTGCCCTTGGTATTCAAGTGGATGGCTATTTGGTTGCCCTATTACTCTTTGTTTAATCCTGGAAGTGTCCTCACTTCCTTAAACAAATGAGGAAAAAATATGTGCATGGAAGCTTATGAAAACCATTTAGCCTGAGCAGGTGTGCCCAATAAGGTAATAGGTATGTTGCCAATGACGGGTGGTGGTATGGCAGGTTTAGAGTAAGGTGTCTTGGAGAAAGGAAGGTGAGAAATTAGATTGGCGTTGCATGCGGTTTGTAAGACCCTAGGTTTGAGTTATCTATGACCAAAAAAACCCACCACTTTCAGCATCACCTCCTTGCGCAGATGAAGTCTCACACGTGGTAGCTATTGGGAGTACTAAGAGTAGGTTTCTGCAGTAGTGAGGGAATGGGAGGTGATCATTTCGTTCATTCTTGTTTATTATTTTTCTGCACATATTTTTGTTGTAATAGTCATGATCATTTCACAAAGATTAAACATAATACAAAATCTAATTTACTATGCATCTAGACAGAATTCATCAACAATCACATAAAAGACATGTCACAGAATATTTAACATGGTTCACCCAACTCTCATCTACATCCACAATGGTTGGGTTCTTTATTATGCTTTCATTGAGTTCTTGAGGATTGTTCACTGTGCTGACAAAGACATGGCGTGGACATCTTTCTCCTCTCCCAGCCTATCCACTCTTCAATGCAAGCCTCTCTCTCTCTCTCTCTTTGCATCATTCCTTACATTCATAAAAAACTTCCTCTCTTTTATAGAGTAAAAATAGAGAATATTGGACCTGAACCCACAACAACAAGGAACCAACCATAAGGAACTGCTATTCTCCCAAGCCATTACATCTTTATAAATTAAATCTAAGGCTTAAAACCCTACTTGGTTCTTCCAAAAAATCCATTACATTGCATGTAATATACTCCTCTTTTGTTACCTCAGCCTATGAATGCTCTCCCATTTCGAGACTATCTTAAGTACATTCCCAAGATCACAAAGGAGGAAGACATAACTACAGAAGAACACCTTGCATCCTTTTATAGTTATGTAAATAAACTTAATATTGAGAATGAAGATGTATGGATGAGGGTCTTTTACATAGCCTTGATAGTGAGGCTAGTAAATGGTTTAGATGTTTGAATCCTACATCTATTGTTGGAATTTAATCTTTGGATGATTCTTTTCTGAGGCTTTGGGGGGATAAAAAGGATTTCCTATATTACAGTACAAGATTTGGGTCACTTAAGACGAAAGAAGGGGATTCTATTTCATATTTCTCAAAGAGATTTAATAAAATGTACAACAAAATTCCCATTGAAATAAAGCCTACATAAACATCTTCCAAGATTACCTATGCCAGTGATTTAGACCATGAGTTTTTCCTCATGTTGAGAGAAATAATATATACCTCTCTAGCTCATATGCAATATGCAACATAAGAGGTAGAATCTGACATATTGGCAACTCACAAGCTTAGGGGAAAATCTTATAGAGACAGAAAAAAAAGTATGGTTGAGGCTTCAACCTCTGATTCCTCTGTTTTCCACCCTCAAGTTGATGAATTGACAAAATGTAAAATTTGAAAATTGAAGGAAGGGAGAACTATAGGAACACACAAAATGTTGATAATAGAGAAAATTTGAGAAGACCAAATAATTCCCCTCGGGTCCGTCAAAGATATCAAAGAAATAGGGATATAGATGATCAAAAATTCCAAGCCCCTCTCCAAAGTAACCTTGTTGTTGATGAAAAAGGAGAGAATGAAGAAACTCATTGAGAACTCCATTGTCTTGGTGATACTTCTCCATCCCCTCATTTAACCCAATCTTCATATGAGGAATCTCTCATGGAAAACCAATTGAATGAATTGAGTAAAGGGGAAAAAACCAATGATAATACAAATAAATACAACATAAGGTCAAAAATGAAAGAGGGAAAACCTAACACTTATGATCAACCCACCAAAACATAATTTTTTTTTAAGGTTGTGGCATCTAGCAACAAAGAAAAAGAGGCACAAAACCCGCAAGAGGTGGTTAAGAGCCCTCTTTGAGAAATCAAGGAGATTCTAAAATCTCCCTCTTCTTTTATCTTTGAAAGTGAGATTCAAAATATCAAAATCCTAGTACTCTTTTTAGAGTTGATTAAGAATGAGGAGTTTAAAAACTAT
>ML783135.1:527945-556574 GCA_009831015.1 Picea engelmannii | reverse complement strand
TGTTTTGACTTAGAAGCTCATGAGAGATAACTTGAAGTTGTTTGCAAAGAGTGCAGAGGACCTCGCAAGGTGTGTGCAGGAAAAAACACACTAAGTGTCATATTGTTTAGGAGGAACAACAAAGTCATGTAAGGAACTATTGCAAGGTGTGCATAGTCACTCACAAAGAAGTTGAGTCATGGAAGAAGACTTGTCACAAGGTGTGCACAGAGTCAAAATTTGACTAAGAGTCAAAGAAACACTCTGAGGAGTTATAGGTTTTGAGGAAAAACAAGCTCAGAAGAGATAGCGGATGAAATTTCTTCAATATGGAGGAGCCCTTTAATATTCGCCAAATTAACAAGAAGGATCCATTCCAAGGAAGCGGGATCATTCCAAACCATTAGATTTGGGAGAGTTGCATGGAGGTTAGCCTTGGATTCCTTCGACACTCCAAGTATTCAAAGGTTTATAAGTGTTTAAGGAGTGGGGATCATCAAAGTCCCAAAGCCGTGAAGAAATCCTAGTTGTTGGTTGCAAGGAGGATACATGGTAGCGGATCAAAGAGTTCAGGAGGTAGAGCTACAAAAGAATTGTGTAGAGCAAACAACGGTTGTTGCTGAAGTTGTGAAGGATGAGGAGATATAGACCATTGGATCCAGGAAGGACACGTGGCAGAGATCCACAGACTTTAGAGGAATATCCCTTCGGAGGAAAGCGAGGGTGGAATATCCAAAAATATCGAAGGCCAGATTAGTGGAAAATATCATGGGCATCGATCTGAGGAGGACACTTGTCATCAAATCGAGGGATGTTAATCCCAGCTGTCAGATTGTGTAGACGTGTGGCATCAGATCCCTCACTTTCATGATAGGACACTTCAAGAGAAATAGGAGAGTGGAATCCCTAAGGTTGTAAGTCCCAAATTTCTAAAGTAGATCACAATCGTTGGCTGTCAGGGGAGCGTGGGCTGTAGATCTGGTCCAGGTGTTTCTGTCGATTCGGAGTTTGGATAAAAATGGGTTAGTTGCATCCAAAATAGTTGAAGCCCAAAGTTGCGAAGGAGGGTTGGCCTGAGGTTATAGCCCACTATCATAAAGAAGAAGAGCCTAGGAAAAGGAGCTAGCACATGCCAATTAAAGATACCAGAAGTGCTAGAAAAAGGGCATGCAGGTGAAACAAGACTGCATGGGAAACCAAAAGGGGCCTATGTAAACTGATCCCAGGGGCTAGCAGAGTCTTGAAGAGTTGACCGAGAGGTCGCACAACCCCAACGAGAGAAGGGGGGGCTGCATTAATTTGTATCTTTTCCACAGATTTAGTTTCTGTGGGCAAGAATAGGTAGTCTGGTATCATTAAGTTTCTTTTGAATCTCTGTGTGAAAGAAAAGTTTAGGACCATGCTACCTAGAAGACGTGCGGAGCCACCTGTACAAAATCGAGACCTGGAAAGGGAGATGAGATAAATTCGTGCAATATTCGATGCTATGGAGACAACACAAAGGATAGCACCTGATGTTGGAGACGTCAGTGATGTAAAGAGTGAAGAAAGGGAAGTTGAAGCTGTAGTAGAGGATGTTGCAGAAGAACACTTGCTGAAAGTTGTTTTCAAATTGGGAGCTAGAGCAAAGATAGACATACCAATGTACGAAGGCAACTTGGATGTTGAAGAGTTGTTTGATTGGATATGAGCAATGGACAAGTACTTTGATTATGAAGACGTCGACGAGGAGAAGAAATTGAAGCATTTTGTCACCAGATTGAAGGGATATGCAGCACTGTGGTGGGATGAACTGTAGGATGAAAGGAGAAGAAAAGGAAAGAAAAAAATCAAGAACTGAGATAGAATGGTAGCCAAGATGAAAGATAAATTCATACCCCAGGATTACTAGATAAATCTGTTTAGGAAATTGCAAAACCTGAGACAGAAAGGATTGACAGTAAAAGAATACATGGAGGATTTTATAAGTTGAACATCAGGGTTGGACAGAGAAAAAAATATGATGAAAAGGTTGTTAGGTATATTAATGGCCTAAGATATGAAATCCAGGATGAAATCAACATGATAGTAGTAAGAATAGTAGAATATTATTATCATATTGCGTTGAAAGAAGAAGAAAATTTGGCCAAGAAATAGAATCAGTGAAGCAGAGGGATAAGTCTAAACAGAGGTAAGGGAACTATCCATGACAAGGTACAAAATCCTAAGGTTGAGACTGGAAAACCTCACAGTCACTCAGAAAGAGGAAGAAGTTCTCGAGGGAGACATTATGGTGGAAAGAATGTTTTTCCTCAAGGAAGAGGAGGAGAGGTGAAGTGATTTGCCTGTAAAAACTAGGACACATGTCTTGGGAATGCCCTGAGAGAAAGAAAGAAGGAGGAGGCAAAGCTCACATTTCAGAAGCGCAAAAGAGGAATTTTGAGGTAGAAGGCATAGAAGATGGGAGATCCTTGATGATGAGGAAGGTTCTCTTGAGGCCTAAGAAAGGAGTGGAAAAACCAATGTAGAGGAACAGTTTGTTCAAGATTGCTTGCAAGACTAAAGACAAGGTATGAAAGGTGATAATTGATAGTGGGAGCACTAATAACTTGGTATCCATAGAAATGGTGGAGAAGTTTGAGTTGGAGACAACTGAACATCCGAGCCCATATAGAGTCTCATGGTTGAAAAAAGGACACCAGGTAATGGTAACTAAACAATGCCTAGTTTAATTTAAGATAGGAGGATATAGAGATGATATTTTGTGTGATGTGATTCCCATGGATGTATGTCATGTCTTGTTGGGGAGACCATGGAAGTTTGACAGGAATTCCATTCATGATCGGAGGAAAAATATTTATACCTTGGAGAAAAATGGTAGGACGGACATTCTACTGCCAATAGAGGATAAGAAAGTGAAGGAAGAGGGTAGCACAAGTATGCTTCTCATGAGCGGGAAGGAACTCCTAAGTGAATTCAAGAAGGAATAGGAGATGTCATTTGTTGTAGTGAGGAATCCCAAATTCATCCTTACAAGTACTTTTATGGATGATTTGCCTGAAGAAATTCAAGAGTTGTTAGAGAATTTTGCTGACATAGTAGTGGATGAGTTACCTATCTCATTGCCATGTATCAGGAGTATCATCCATCACATTGAACTCATACCAGGAGATATTATTCCAAACAATGCAGCGTACAGATTGACAGCTCAAGAGAATGAGGAGATAAAGAAGCAAGTCTCGGATTTGATGGACAAAGTTTTGGTTAGAGAAATCTTGAGTCCATGCACAGTACCAACAGTGTTGAGTCCAAAGAAAGATGGAGGATGGAGATTCTGTACAGAATCAAGAGCTATAAACAAAATCACCATCAAGTACATATTTCCTTTACCCAGGATGGATGACTTAATGGATTTCTTGAGAGGAGAAAGTTATTTTTCTAAGATAGACTTGAAAAGTGGATATCACCAGATAAAGATGAGAGAAGGTGATGAGTGAAAAATATCCTTCAAGACAAATGAGGGGTTGTATGAATGACTTGTTATGCCATTTGGCTTAACAAATGCCTCGAGTACTTTTATGAGATTGATGAATGAGGTATTGAAAGATTTTATTGGTAAGTTTTTTATTGTATATCTATATGATATATTAGTCTTTAGTAAAACTAAAGAAGAGCATTTGAGGCACTTAACATTAGTGATGAGAAGGTTGCAGCAGGAGAAGTTGTTGATAAATATGAAGAAACCCTCTTTTATGAAGAAATAACTCATTTATTTGGGTTTTATAATCTCTTGAAATGAATTGAATATGGATCTAGTGAAGGTGAGAGAAATCAGAGAATGGCCATCGCCAAGAAGCATATTTGAGGTGAGAAGCTTCCATAGATTAGCAAGTTTATATCGAAAGTTCATTATAAATTCCATTGGCATTTGTACACCAATGTTAGATATAGTGAAGAAGAGACACAAGTATTTCAAATGGACAAAAGAAGTTGAGAAAGGCTTCAGGATATTAAAGGAGAATATAACCGAACAATTGATGCTAGTCTTACCAGATTTTGAGAAGACATTTCAAGTACAATGTGATGCTAGTGGAGTTGCAATTGGAGCAGTCTTAAGCCAGGACAATAGACCTATTGCATATTTCAGTGAGAATATGAATGACACCAAGAGGAAGTACTCCACATATGATAAAGAGTTTTATGCAATAATTCAAGCCTTGAAGAAATGGAGGCACTACCTTGTACCAAAAGAGTTTGTTTTGTATAGTGATAATCAGGCTTTACAATTCATAACCAAACAGGAGAAGTTAAATCAAAGACATGTTAAGTGGATACATTTTATGCAAAATTTCATTTTTGTCATTAAACATATTTCTGGTAATGCTAACAAAGTTGTTGATGCATTGAGCAGGAAATGTTTGATTCTGCAGGAATTTCAAGTGAAAACTTTAGGGTTTGAACACCTTAAGGAGATGTATTGTGATGATCCATATTTTAAAGAAGCATATGAAGCATGTGAAAATCTTCTTCCTAGAGACAGAATCCAATGGACAAAGTATTTGATTCAAGAGGGATTATTGTTTAAAGGTAGCCAATTGTGCATACCAAAGTTGTCGATGAGAGATAATTTGTTGAAAGAAAAACAAAGTGGAGGCCTAGCAGGACATTTTGGCCATGACAAGACATTTGCACAGTTGAACAGTCCATACTATTGTCCAGGTATGAGAGAAGATGTGAATAAATTTGTAAACATATGTAATATTTTCCAGTATGCAAAAGGAAAGAGACAAAACACTGGGTTGTATCAACCATTGCCTATTCTAGATAGGCCTTAGGATGCAATAAGAATGGATTTCATGTTGGGGTTGCCAAGAACACAAAGGGTAAGTGATTCCAAATTCATTTTAGTTGATATATTATCAAATATGGCAAACTTTATCCCATGCTAGAAAACTAATGATGCAACACATATTCCAAATTTTTTTTTCAAGGAAGTTGTGAGACTTCATGGGTTTCCCAAGAGTATTGTTTCAGATAGGGACACTAAATTTGTTAGAAACTTCTAGAGGAAATTGTGGAAGAAGCTGAGGAAAAAATTATCCTTTATTTCAACATATCACCCTCAAATAGATGGACAGGCTGAGCTGGTAAATCAGAGTTTAGGGAATTTGTTGAGGATTCTGGTCACTGAACATCATAAGCAGTGGGATAAGATTCTATCACAAGCAAAGTTTACATACAATGACTCATTAAACAAGAGTATGGGAAAGATTCCATTCCAAATAGTATATGGAATGCATCCAAAAGGAGTATCAAAGTTGATATATTTGGAGGAGAATGAATTCAGAAGCGTTGGAGTAGAAGACTTCACAGTAGAAATGAAGAAGCTTCGTAATCAGATTAAAGAGAAGTTGTAGAACAACTGCAGTGAAAAAAAACGTAGAGTTGATCAACATAGGAGAGAACTTCAATTTGAAGTGGGAGATCAAGTTCTAGCACATATCAGGAAGGAAAGGTTCCCAAGGGGAACATATAACAAACTAAATTTGAATAATATAGGACCGTGCAAGATCCTAAGAAAATTTGATGCTAATGCTTATGAGATAGAGCTACAAGAGGATGTGGGTATATCACCCATACTCAAAATTTTAGACCTGTATCCTTATAGGAAGGATGACATCAAAGGATTAGAATATCAGAAAGAGATCCAGTGGGAGAAAAAGATTCTTATAGTAAAAAAGATGCAGATGGAGGAGATCATAGATCAGAGGTTTGGTAAGAGAACTAGGAGAAATGCCTATTCTGAGTATTTGGTAAAGTGGAAAGGACACCCAATAGAAGATGTTAGTTGGGTAAATGAAGAAGATATTCAAAAGCATGGAAGGTCATTGCAGGAGCTCATGGACGGGAGTCCATGAAATTTTGTCCAGAGGAGTATGATGCAACAACATCGTCATCAAAGCACAAGTGGGGGACAACTCAGTGCCCTAGCACGCATTTTGAAGTGATTTTGAATTTAAGATGGCATGTCACACAAATATATTGAAAAGATTGTAATTAAAGAAGATCTTAAATGTTTAGAGGTTGAACCATCGTGTGAGATCGATGGGGAGTGTATTTTCCTTTAATGTAGTAGGTTATAGTACATATTCAAAGCATTCTCTCTTATCTGTCTGTACCTATCATTTATTATAATAAGCCTTGGTAGTTGAAATCTTTTAATTTGATAGGATAGCACTAAGGTAGTTGGAGGGAAAATCTCGATCAACTCTTTTTGTATAAATAAATGTATTGTTGCCCAAATAAGGTTGTTGATGGTTGGAGAGCATTGCAAGTTATTGTAGTTGTTGTTGAGACCAGTGAAGGATATTTTATGAGTCCATGTATGTATAATATGAATGAATGTAACAAATAAGCATTGATCCAAAGTGTTTGGTTTTGTTGTTACTATGTCTTTTTGAATGAGTGAATGGTAGGCTTTCTGTTTACTTTCAATTCTCTATTATTTACTTGTTCTTATGTTATGAATGCATTACATGGTTGAATGTATGAATCTGTGAGGAATAGATAAGTTTCAATTATTTCTCTTCAAAGCGAAAGTGAAAGGAGTACATAGTGTCTACAAGGTGTGTGTTGGCCCTCGACTAAGTTTTGGGGAAACGTTGGTCAGTTTTGGCCCACTTTTGGAATTTGACATGTCGATCGAAGTAGGAGCACCCAGGCCTAGATGAGATCGCGGATCTCACCTATTTTGAGGGTTATGTGGACCCAGTAAATGGTCCTCTAGGGTTTCGTAACGGGTTTTTTTGGATGTCGTCCCATGGGTTTTCCCCATGTTTAGGCCTTATTATAAGGGTTTGTAAAGTATAAATAAATGGGAATGTATTGTAGAAGTAGCTCAGTGCAAGTAGTTCGAGTTTCTTTGTGCAAAGGAATGCATGTGGTTGAGGCTTTGTGCTCGATTGTGATTTTGTAGAAGGTGCTAAGTGTTGTGATAAAGATTGTGTCTCTATGCATTTGACCTATTTTTGGAAGGCAAAAAAGGAGGATCTAGCGCTTAGTGTGTAGATATCCTATCTTATGCGAAGTTTGACTATGTGGCTTAGTGCACAGGAGTGATTGAATTTCTATTATCACAGATTTGTGTCCCATCTTAGTTACAGGCACATGCATCCTGTAACCCCCCTGCTTCTACCTCAAGTGAGACATCACCTACTTCGCTTTGCAGGTGTCATTGAAAGGGACGATAGTCATGGTTTTGTTGGTGCGATGTTAAGAGTTAAACCCTAGGTTTGCCCCTGTGCCAAAAAATGGTTCTATTGTCGGGACCTGAAACTGTGATTGTTGGGAACTGAAGTAAAGAAAAAGAGAATATCTGTGTGTAGATTTGTTGCTGAAGTGCACAGTAATGTAATTGACTTGCGAATATTTGTGCCAAGAAAGTAAGTTGTTCTGAAGAAAATAGGTAAGATCCTAAAATAATCAAGATTTGTGCTTTGGTAAGAGAAAGATAAGTGAATTTTTTTGTTTTGAAAGCATGAATTTAAGTATGTTAAATAGATCATGTCCTAGTCTGAAGGCTAGGGCGAAGTTGAAAGAAAGAGTGCATTTGAGTAAATTTAATGAAAATAAAGAAAGATATGTTATTCCTATGCATAGAAAGAGTTTTTGGACTGATAAGTGGATGCAGGAACCTAGAAATAGTTTTTGCATATTGCAGGTCCAACACTATGATCGTAGGGGAAGTATGCAGTATAGAAAAGATTGGGGAACATTTAAGATAAAGAGAGGATTAACTTTGTGTTATAATTGTAGAAGGTCGGGACATCTTGCTAAGGAATGCCCTGGGGTAAGCCATATTTTTCTTTGTTGTAAGATTGTTGGTCATGAGGTTGAGGATTGTCCTAGGATTATTGATAAAGTTGAAGGGATGGGCATAAGATAAGAAAACTATGAAAAAAGTCAAGAGATCACAAGCATGTTAGGAAGACATAAAGAGAAAAGGTCAGAGGAATTTTAGACTATGTTATTACAGTTGGAAGAAATGATGGATATTCATAAAGATGTCAGTTTATTAGAAAGCCAGAAAGAAAAAAAACACATAAGTGCAAGAATAAAAGACTTCGACATAGACTGTATAGTCTTGGATGAAGAAACACAAGTCAATATTATGATAGAAGAAACTTGGAAAGTTTTGGGAAAGCCTATTGTGGCACCTTCTTTAGGAAGGATAGGCTTGTTTAAGGGAAAGATGATAACTTTATGTGGAAGAGTAACTACTGTACCTCTTATTGTTCATGGAACATTGACTGAAGAAGAATTTGAAGTCATTAGGTTTGTTGAGGACAATGCCCCTTTCCCACTTTTGTTATGTAAAACTTGGATTGAGAAGGATCAGATCAGAAGGAAAGCAGAGGAAGAAGCTAGAGAAAAGAAAAAGAAATAATTAATGGATTTCATAGCTAGGAAAATAGACCGACTAATAGAAGAACGAGAGGACAAGTTGAAGCAACAAAGAAAAGTAATAACGTAGGAGGGACATAAATCAAAAGAATTAGTTGTCAAGGTTGAAAGAATGCAAGAAGGCTTGAAGGACCTATCTATCCAAGAGAGAAGTTTTCCCACTCAGGAAGTGTTAAGAAAATGGATATTAAATTCAGAACCTTTGAGGGTACCTCGACAGTGAGAAGCCACTATGCTAGGGGAAGATAAGAATAAAAATGGAAAGAGTATTCTAGAAATAGTTAAAGAGACTCGTATAATAGAAAAGAAGGCAAGGAAGCTCAATAAAAAGAAGGCTACGTTGGAAAATCTACAAGAATTTATGGAGACCAGATGGAAGACTTCGTAGACCAGAACCTTGCAGGAGGCAGGTTCGTAGGATTTGAACCTCACTGGAACAGTAGGTCCACGCAGATTTTCACTTCGCCCTGGCGATGTTATCTAACCATTGGAGGCACCCCGACCGTTAGAGTAACGCTCCAGAACAATTAGGAAACACATTTATGGGTTTATGGACTGCCTTTGGACATTGAGACTGTGCCTTAACAAATATTTTTACAATGATGGAAGCAGTTTCCTGTCTGTTGGAAGATCCATCATGACGCCCCACTTATTTAGCTCATCGATGGTGGCATTGGGACCACTTTTTTATAACCATCATTGATTGAGCTAAGACAAGAATTTTCCAAGTGTCTAGTTGTGTTGTCTATCATTATCTGAAACTATAACCCATTTGTCTGTTTGTCTACCCCGCCTATCTGTTAAAATCTATAATTTTGGGTGAAGCCCAGCTACTGAAAGAAAAAGAGAAGTTGCTCACAGAGCAGACTGGGGTCAAAGAAGTAGTAAGAAAATCATTTCTCTCTATACCAGGCTTGGTACAGGAGGAGAAGGAGCCTATCGATGCTCAAGTAGCGAAGCTCATAGAGACTCTCCAGCAATTTCAGGATAGGATAGTTGAACTGGAGGCCTGCGCAGTGTCAAGCATTTTGCAGGAGGTGCGTGACCAGAGGGAGGAGACCGCCAAAAACATAGTAGCAAGTATAAAATTCCTCGCTTCATCATGTAAACAGTTGAGTTAAAGGAGCGCCTAGACATATGAACTCCTCGCCAAGGATCGAGAGTTAAAGAAGCTAGAGGCTCAGTTACAGGAGGCACAACAACAAGCATTCTCATTGCAGGCACAGATGAATTTGATCACAATAGTGGAAAGGATGAAGAGATACCAACAACATCACATAGTCCAGCAGCAGATCACTTCCCTCCAAGGTAAGGTGATGGAAGTAACACAGAATTTACAACCTGTGGGGGATGAAGCTTGCAAGGTGTTCGAGGACATCGATAGCTAGGGTTCATAGCTAGATCAAGTAGTTGCATCAGTAGAACAATTACTGGAAGGGCCTGTTACAAACTAGATAGTCTAGGAGCTCGCTGAGCAGGAGGCTTAGGTGAGGCAACAAGTCAAGGTAGCTCGAGTTAAGCCTGAGAATTTTGAAGCAGAATTGTCCAGACCTGAGTGAATCGGGACGAGTGACAGGTGAGTGTTGGGGTCCTATTGGCCCTCGACCAAGTTTTGGGGAAACTTTGGTCATTTTGGGCCCACTTTTGGACTTTGACACACCAATCTAAGTAGGAGCACCCATGCGGAGATGAGATTGTGGATCTCACCTATTTTGAGGGTTATCTGGACCTAGTAATGGGTCCTTTATGGTTTTATAATGGGTTTTTGGGATGTCGTCCCATGGGTTTTCCCTATATTTAGGCCTTATTGTAAGGGTTTGTAAATTATAAATAAAGGAGAATGTATTGTAGAATTATCTCAGTGCAAGTAGTTCGAGTTGCTTTATATGAAGGAATGCATGTGATTGAGGCTTTGTGCTCGACTGTGATTTTGTAGAAGGTGCTAAGTTTTGTGATAAATATTGTGGTTATGTTCATTTGACCTATTTTTGTAAGGAAAAGAAGGGGGATCTAGGGCTTAGTGCACATATCTCTTGTCTTTTTGGAAGTTTGACTCTATGGCTCAGTGCACATGAGTGATTGAATTGCTATTATCACATATTTGTGTCCCAGCTTGGTTATAGACACCTGCATCTTGTAACCCCCCCTAATTCTACCTCGAGTGAGACTTTGCCTGCTTCGCAAGTGTTTCAAAAAGGGCCAATAGTTGTGGTTTTGTTGGTGTGTTGTTAAGCATTGAACCCTTGGTATTCCCCTGTGCCAAAAAATGGCTCTGTTGTTGGGACCTGAAACTATGATTGTTGGGAACTGAAGTAAAGAAAAAGAGAAGCTCTGTGTGTATATATGTTGTTGAAGTGCGCAATACTCTACTTGAATTATGAAGATTTGTGCCAAGAAAGTGAGTTGTTCTGAAGAAAATAGGTAAGATCCTAAAAGAAGCAAGCTTTGTGCTTTGGTAAGAGAAAGATAAGTGAAAATGTTTGTTTTGAAAGCATGAATTTAAGTATGTTTAATAGATCATGTCCTAGTTTGAAGGCTAGGGAACAGTTGAAAGAAAGAGTTCATTTGAGTAAATTTAATGAAAATAAAGAAAGATATGTTATTCCTATGCATAGAAAGAGTTTTTGGACTGATAAGTGGATGCATGAACCTAGAAAGAATTTTTGCAGATTGTGAGTCCAACACTATGATCCTAAGAGAAGTATGCAGTACATAAAAGATTGGGGAACATTTAAGAGAAAAAGAGGATTGACTTTGTGTTATAATTGCAGAAGGTTGGGACATCTTGCTAAGGAATGCCCTGGGGTAAGCCCTATTTGTCTTTGTTGTAAGATTGTTGGTCATGAGGTTGAGGATTGTCTAGGGATTATTGCTAAAGTTGAAGGGATGTGCATAAGACAAGAAAATTATGAAAAACGTCAAGAGACCAAGGGCATGTTAGGAAGTCATAAAGAGAAAAGGTCATAGGTAGTTCAGACTATGTTATTATAGTTGGAAGAAATGATGAATATTCATAAAGATGTCAGTTTACCAGAAATCCTGAAAGCAAAAAAGTGCATAAGTGAAAGAATAAAAGACTTCAACATAGACTGTATAGTCTTGGATGAAGAAACATAAGTGAATATTATGACAGAAGAAACTTGGAAAGTTTTGGGAAAGCCTACTGTGGTACCTTCTTTAGGAAGGATAGGCTTGTTTAAGGGAAAGATGATAATTTTATGTGGAAGAGTAACTATTGTACCTCTTATTGTTCATGGAACATTGACTGAAGAAGAAATTGAAGTCATTAGGTTTTTTGAGGATAATGCCCCTTTCCCACTTTTGTTAGGTAAAACTTGGATAGAGAAGGATCAAATCAGAAGGAATGCGGAGGAAGAAGCTAGAGAAAAGAAAAATCAATAATTAAGGGATTTCATAGCTAGGAAAATAGACCGACTAATAGAAGAACGAGAGCATAAGTCGAAGCAACAGAGCAAAGTAACAACGCGGGAGGGACATAAATCAAAAGAATTAGCTGTCAAGGTTGAAAGAATGCAAGAAGGCTTGAAGGACCTATCTATCCAAGAGAGAAGTGTGCCCACTCAAGAAGTGTTAAGAAAAGGGATATTAACTTCAAAAACTTTGAGGGTACCTTGACAATGCGAAGCCACTATGCTAGAGGAAGATAAGAATAGAAATGGAAAGAGGATTCCAGAAATAGTTAAAGAGACTCGGATAACAATAAAAAAGGCAAGGAAGCTCAACAAAAAGAAGGATAAGTTGGAAAAGCTACAAGAAGTTAAGGATACTAGATGGAAGGCTAGATAGATCGGAACCTCGCAAGAGGCATGTTCATAGGATTTGAACCTCGCTAGAACAACAGGTCCATACAGATTTTCACTTCGCCTTGGTGATGTTATCTAACCATTGGAGGCACCCTGATCGTTAGAGTGATGCTCCAGAACAATTAGGAAATGCATTTATGGGTTTATGGACTGATTTTGGACATTGAGACCCTGCCTTAACGACTAGATTTACATTGATGGAAGCATTTTCCTATCTGTTGGAATATCCATCATGACGCCCTGCTTATTTAGCTCATTGATGGTGGTGTTGGGACCACTTTTTGCTAATCGTTATTGACTGAGCTAATATGAGAATTGTCTAAGTGTCGATATGTGTTGCATGTCATTATCTGAAACTATACCCCGCCTGTCCCTTTGTCTACCCTACATGTCTATTAAAATCTAGAATGTTAGGCGAAGCCCAGCTACTGAAATAAAAAGAGTAGTTGCTCACAGAGAAGACCGTGTTCGAAAAAGCAGTATGTAAAGCATGTCGCTCTGTACCAGGCTTGGCACAGGAGAAGAAGGAGCTTGTCGAAGCTCAAGTAGTGAAGCTCGTAGAGACTCTCCAATAATTTCAAGATAGGATAGTAGAGAATCCTGTAGGAGGTGTGTGACCAAAGGGAGGAGACCTCCAAAAACATAGTAGCAAGTATAAAATTCCTCGCTTCAACATGTAAACATTTGAGTGACAGGAGAACCTAGACATATGAACACCCCGTCAAGGATCGAGAGTTAAAGAAGATAGAGGCTCGGTTACAGGAGGCGCATCAACAAGCATTCCCATTGTAGGCAGAAATGAATCTGCTCACATCAGTGGAAAGGATGAAGAGATCCTAGGAGCAACACACAATATAGCAGCAGATCGTTGCCCTCCAAGGTAAGGTGGTGGAAGTAACATAGAAGTTACAACCTGTGCAGGATGAAGCTTGCAAGGTGTTCAAGGAGATTGTTAGCCAGGGTTCACAGCTATATCAAGTAGTTGCAGCAGTAGACCAATGCCTAGAAAGGCCTGTTATAGAGGAAATAGTCCAGGAGCTCGCTGAGCAGGAGGCTCAGGCGAGACAGCAAGTCAAGGCAACTCGAGTTAAGATCGAGACTTTCGAAGTAGCATTATCTAGACTTGAGTGACTTGGGACAAGTCACAAGTGAGTGTTGTGGGCCTCTTGGCCCTCGACTCAGTTTTGGGGAAACTTTGGTCAGTTTTGGCCCACTTTTGGACTTCAACACGTCGATCGAAGTAGGAGCACCCAGACAGAGATGAGATCACGTATCTCACCTATTTTGAGGGTTATGTGGACCCAATAAAGGGTCCTCTAGGGTTTTGTAATGGGTTTTTGGGATGTCAACCCATGGATTTTACGCATGTTTAGGCCTTATCATAAGTGTTTGTAAAGTATAAATAAAGGGTAATGTATTGTAGAAGTAGCTCAGTGCAACTAGTTAGAGTTTCTTTGTGCGAAGGAATGCATGTAGTTGAGGCTTTGTGCGAGACTATGATTTTGTAGAAGGTGCTAAGTTTTGTGATAAATATTGTGGCTCTGTGCATTTGACCTATTTTTGGAAGGCAAAGAAGGAGGATCTAGGGCTTAGTACACAGATCTCATGACTTGTGCAAAGTTCGACTATGTGGCTTAGTGCACAGGAGTGATTGAATTGCTATTATCAAAGATTCATGTCCCAGCTTGGTTACAGACACCTATGTCCTGTAACCCCCCCTGCTTCTACCCCAGGTGAGACTTTGTATGTTTCAAAAGTGTTGCCGAAAGGGCTAGTAGTTGTGGTTTTTTTGGTGCGTTGTTAAGCATTGAACCCTGGGTCTGCCCCTATGCCAAAAAATGGTTCTGTTGTCGGGACCTGAAACTGTGATTGCTGGGAACTGAAGTAAAGAAAAAGAGAAGTTATGTGCATAGATTTGTTTCTGGAGTGTGCAATACTCTAATTTACTTGTGAAACTTTGTGCCAAGAAAGTAATTTGTTCTGAAGAAAAGAGGTAATATCCTAAAAGAAGCAAGCTTTGTGCTTTGGTAAGAGAAATATAAGTGAAAATTTTTGTTTTGAAAGCATGAATTTAAGTATGTTTAATAGATCTTGTCCTAGTTTGAAGACTAGGGTGCAATTGAAAGAAAGAGTTGATTTGAGTAAATTGAATGAAAATAAAGAAAGATATGTTATTCCTATGCATAGAAAGAGTTTTTGGACTAATAAGTGGATGCAGGAAACTAGAAAGATTTTTTGTAGATTGCAGGTCCAACACTATGATCCTAGGGGAAGTACACAGTATAGAAAAGATTGGGGAAGAGTTAAGAGAAAAACAGGATTGAGTTTGTGTTATAATTGTAGAAGGTTGGGACATCTTGCTAAGGAATGCCCCAGGGTAGGCCCTATTTTTCTTTTTTGTAAGACTGTTGGTCATGAGGTTGACGATTGTCCAAGGATTATTGCTAAATTTGAAGGTATAGGAATAAGACAAGAAAACTATGAAAAAATCCAAGAGACCAAGGGAATGTTATGAATTCATAAAGAGAAAAGGTTAGAGGAAGTTCAGACTATGTTGTTACTGTTGGAAGAAATGATGGATATTCATAAAGATGTCAGTTTACTAGAAAACCTGGAAAAAAAAAGCGCACAAGTGCAAGAATAAAATACTTTAACATAGACTGTATAGTCTTGGATGAAGAAACACATGTGAATATTATGACAGAAGAAACTAGGAAAGTTTTGGGAAATCCTAATGTGGTGCCTTCTTTAGGAAGGATAAGCATTTTTAAGGGAAAGATGATACCTTTATGTGGAAGAGTAACTATTGTACCTCTTATTGTTCATGGAACATCGACTGAAGAACAATTTGAATTCATTAGGTTTGTTGAGGACAATGCCCCTTTCCCACTTTTGTTAGGTAAAACTTGGATCGAGAAGGATTGGATCAGAAGGAAAGCAGAGGAAGAATCTAGAGAAAATAAAAGGAAAGAATTAAGGTATTTCATGGCTAAGAAAATAGACCGACTAATATAAGAATGAGAGGATAAGTCGAAGAAACAGAGCAAAGTAACAATGCAGGAGGGACAGAAATCAAAAGAATTAGTTGTCAAGGTTGAAAGAATGAAAGAAGGCTTGAAGGACCTATCTATCCAATAGATAAGTGTGCCCACTCAAGAAGTGTTAAGAAAAGGGATATTAACTTCAGAACCTTTGAGGGTACCTCAATAGTGCAAAGCCACTACACTAGGGGAAGATAAGAATAAAAATGGAAAGAGGATTCTAGAAACAGTTAAAGAGACTTAGATAATAGGAACGAAGTCAAGGAAGATCAATAAAAATAATGATAAGTTGGAAAAGATACAAGAAGTTAAGGAGACTATATGGAAGACTTCACAGACCGAAACCTCGTAGGAGGCAGGTTCACAGGATTTGACCCTCGCTGGAATAGCAGGTCTGTGCAGATTTGCACTTTGCCCTGACGATGTTATCTAACCATTGGAGGCACCCCGACCATTAGAGTGACGCTCCAGAATGATTAGGAAACACATTTATGGGATTATGGACTACGTTTTGACATTGAGATCGAGCCTTAACCACTAGATTTACATTGATGGAAGAAGTTTCATGTTCGTTGGAAGATACATCACGATGCCCTGCTTATTTAGCTCGTCGATGGTGGTGCTAGGACCACTTTTTGCTAAATGTGATTGAATGAGCTATGAATATAATTATCCAAGTGTCAAGTTGTGCTACCTATCGTTATATGAAACTATACCCTGCCTATCCATTTGTCTACCCCATTTGTCTATATAAAGCTAGAATGTTGGGCGAAGCCCAACTACTGAAAGAAAAAGAGCAGTTGCTCGCAGAGCATCTCATGGTGAAAGAAGAAGTAATTAAATCATGTCACTCTATACCAGGCTTGGTACAAGAGGAGAAGGAGCCTATCGAAGCTCAAGTAACGAAGCTCACAGAGACTCTCCAGCAATTTCAGGATAGGATAGTTGAACTGAAGACCCGAGTAGTGTTGAGCACCCCATAGGAGGTGCATGACCAGAGGGAGGAGACCACCAAAAATACATTAGCAAGTATAAAATCCCTCAGTTCATCATGTAAACAGATGAGTGATAAGAG
The DNA here is from genome assembly GCA_009831015.1 of Picea engelmannii. Classification (NCBI taxonomy): domain Eukaryota; kingdom Viridiplantae; phylum Streptophyta; class Pinopsida; order Pinales; family Pinaceae; genus Picea; species Picea engelmannii. Next base: position 540,213 of record ML783135.1, on the reverse strand, counting down.
TGCCCAAACATATTAACGCCTCGCTGAGGATCAAGAGTTAAAGAAGCTAAAGGCTCAGTTATAGGAGGCACAACAACAAGCATTCTCATTGTAGGTGTAGATGAAGTTGCTCACAGCAGGAGATCCCAGGAGAAACACACAGTATAGCAATGGAAAGTATGAAGAGATCCCAGGAGAAACACACAGTATAGCAGCAGATCACTGCCCTCCAAGGTAAGGTGATGGAAGTAACACATAAGTTACAACCTGTGCAGGACAAATCTTGCAAGGTATTCGAGGAGATCGATAGACAGGGTTCATAGCTAGATCAAGTATTTGCAGTAGTATAACAGTGCCTGGAAGGGCCTGTTATAGAGCAGACAGTCCAGGAGCTCCTTGAGGAGGAGGCTCAGGCGAGGCAGCAAGTCGAGGCAAATCAAGTTAAGATTCATAATTTCTAAGAAACATTGTCCAGACCTGAGTGACTCGAGACAAGTCACAGGTGAGTGTTGGGGGCGTGTTGTCCCTCGACCAAGTTTTGGGGAAACTTTGGTCTATTTTGGCCCACTTTTGGACTTCGACACACCGATCGAAGTAGGAGCACCCACGTGGATATGAGATTGTGGATCTCACCTATTTTCAGGGTTATGTGGACCCATTAAGGGGTCCTCTAGGGTTTTGTAATGGGTTTTTTGGATGTCGACCCATGGGTTTTCCCCATGTTTAGGCCTTATTGTAAGGGTTTGTAAAGTATAAATAAAGGACACTTGTCATCAAATTGGGGGAAGTTAATCCCAGCCACTAGATTGTGTGGATGTATGGCGTCATATCCCTCAGTTATGTGATAGGATTCCTTAGGAGAAATAGGAGAGTGGAATCCCTAAGTTCGTAACTCCTAAATTTATAAAGTAGATCACATTCATTGGCTATCAAGGGAGCATGGGTCGTAGATCTGATCTAGGTGTTTTCTCTAGTTTGGAGTTCAGGTAAAAAGGGGTCAATTGCATCCAAAACATCCAATGACAAAATTTATGAAGGAGGGTTGGCCTGAGGTTATAGCCCACGGTCATAAAGAAGAAATTCTTGGCAAGAGGAGCTAGCACTAACCAATAAAATATACCATAAGTGCTAGAAAAAGGGCGTGCAAGTGAAACAAACCTATGTGGCCAACCAAAAGGGGCCTGCGTAAATTGATCCCAGGGGCTAGTAGAGTCCTGAAGAACTGATTTGGCTTAGTCATTTGAATATCCTTGATCAGGAGGTCGTGCAACCCCGAGGAGAGAAGGGGGTTCTGCATCAGAAACATTTGCATCCATGAAAAGGTTCAACTCACCCTCAACAAAGGCACCCATAGGTGAGTGTTACGTTTCCCTGCTATCACATGCACCCCATGCCCAAATGTTTTTCCCTCACCATCTCATACGCTTGCATGATTTGGATCAATCTCCACTAGGGAAACAAACTTGAATTAAGGAAGACTAGCCCAATAGGTCACCCTGAGACCATTCCAAACCATAGACTTGTCAAGTTGCATAATGTTTTGAGCATTTTTTTGGGTTTATGGGGGTTTGATGCACATGTTTGGGCGTTTTAATTATTAGATGTGATTTTCGTATTATGATGCATGTGACTTATGGAACCCTAGAGGGCATAATTTTTGTCTTTACAGGACCCTGAACAATGAACAGGTACATGGAGAGATGACTATCTCAGACCTTCATGAGGGCTCAAATCCCATTTGATGGATGTTGAGACCCCAGCCAGGGACAGGATGAAGATGAAATGGTTCTACCAAGAAGAAGAAGGGAATTTCCTTTGGAGGCACTTTGGTGGACCTAGACCCATGTGGTTGTGCCTTTCCCACCTAAACCATGGCCTTTGGAGGCCCTAGACATCACCCATAAATCCCTATATGTTTCTACATGCATTGGTTGTCACCTTGGGGGTAATCCTGAGGTTATTGGCACGTGTGGGTAGGGTTTAGGCCTTTGGAAGCCCAACGTTTCACTTCTTGAGCCCATCCTTCCATGATAGAGGTCCAACATCACCCTAGAAGGGCATGACATCACCCCAAGGAGGGTCTTTACATGCAAATTTATTTTATTTTGTCCATAATTTAATTTTGTAAGAAACTGGCCAAGTCAACCCTTATATTTTGACCTAAAATAATTAAAGGTCAAATTTTGGTATAAATAAGCATAAAGTGACATTCATTTTATCATAAATCTCACTTGGGAGAGTGGAGGTCTGAAATTTTTTCTGTACTAAGAGTTATTGGCTGAAATAAGGAAGGCTCTACTCTTTTAAGGCTTGTTTCTTGGAATTTGGATCAATTTATTGGAGTATTTTGGCAATCTAACATTGTTTTACATGCTTATTATTGGTGTAAGTATATTTTTTACTTTGTCATTTTTAATGGTTATGGTAATGGTTTGCTTTCTCATACAAGATAATGAAATTGTGTGTTTTAATTGATACTTGAAGTAAAAAACTTGAGGTGTTAACTTTCTTGCTTTTCATTTTCCAAGTTTCATTGAATTGGTCTATTAACTAGTGCAACCTCTAGAGCCTTAAAGTGCTATCACTTTAGAGGTTGTGGTTAAGTTATTTTGCATCATACTTTCATCCAAAAAGGCTAAGGAGAAGAAGGTGTTAGGGCCTAGAAGTGCCTACACCCTAGCTACCTCTCTTATTATGCTCAAGAGTCTAGGAGGACTAAAGATATTACTCCCCCTAAACTTTTTTTCCCTCTTAGGTTTTGTGCATAATCATATGTTATCATCCCTAGAAAGAGCCCCCAACTTTGACTTCATTATCCCAAGAAGGAATTAAGCGTCATTCCTTACCTCTTGACAAGAATCATCAACCAACACTCAAACCTTAAACCTTTCTTCTTTTACTAACTACAACTAACACTAACTTATTTTAGCAGACTGACCTTATTTATTGTTTTCATAATCACTGCTATAGCCATGATCTGGCAGCCTTCTCAAGCTCACTTGACCATTTAAATCAACCCAGAATTTGTATGAGGCAAGGTACAATCAATCAGAGCTAAAGTGTGCATTTAATTGCCTATCTAAAGTACATTTATGAAGGTTTACTATTCATTTTCATTACTTTTGATTTGTTTTTGTTACATTCAATTTAGACAACATGTTAAAGGTTTTTTGCTAGGTTGACCTTTCCAGAATTTGTGTATGACATAGTAATATCAATTAAAGTTTTGTTGACGCTTGAATCTGTTAGAACCGAAATGGAAACCCCACGAGGATACAAATCCCCCTACGTTTTTATAGAGGTGGTACTCCTCTTTAAGATTTTCTTGGGACTCTAAATCTTCAGAATATGGGACTTTGCAGAAGTTCATCATGGCAATCAAAGAAATATAAAAATATCAAGAAACAAAATGTTTTGTTTTTCATTTAAGCAAGGTTCTTGGGAAACAACCAAGAACCGCACACTTCATACATTTAAAAAAGATAGACAAAATTTCCTCACATCCATCATAGTTAAACTAAAGATTTTTTATCACATAAAATAAAAAGAAGATGGTCTGCATGCATAAGAGAACTTGAACAGAGTGAACACCTAGGAAAATCAAATAAATATAATTATATATCAATCTCAAATACTTTATACTAAAAACTAAGAGTTACAAATCACAGTCAAAACTGATCCCGAAATAGCTCTCTTGAAATTTTTGAAAAAATATATAGTCTGTTACAAAGCCTTTGAAATTTAAAATGTATTTGTCCTTAAGACTAGGATTAGGGATGTCGCGGCCCATAAAGAAAATATAAACAAGAAATAATCTTGTAGAAGGAGGATGGTGGGCAATAGTAGAACAACAAGACCTGGAAAGAAGACAAGGAGAAGTTATCAAACTTTAGTTAAGCCTTTCTAGTGAAAGAAGCAGAGTAAATGGACGAATGAACTAATAAAGAAAGAAAGATGTGATCAAAATGAACTTACTATGATGGTGTCTTGTGTCTTCACTTTCTTTTTGTTTTCTTTTTATCGTCTTCGTCAACGGTTACAAGAACCATCTCAACTGTTTCTTGCCCCTCATTGGTCAATTTGTCGATTTATTTTTTGAACCATTCTTCAATATAATTTAATGTTAAATAAATATTCTTTCAAGTCTCTAAAATCATGGGAAATACCATGTACTACTTCCTCAATATCTTGATTCTTCACAGAGTATACCACTATCCAATTGTCTATCTCGTCTTCAATATATTCAAGTATACCATAACACTTTTCAAATGATAACCCTTTAATAATATCAACTTGTTCGTCAAACTATTGTTTTATTAGGAACATTGAGTTGAGAATTAATTTGGGGTCTTGTACTTCTTTAGTACCTCCTGTTAGGTCTCTCTCCATTATCCTCTTGAAAATTTCTTCCCTTTTCAGTATGGCTTCATTGCATGCTTGAAAAATATTATTCAACGTTTTAATCTTTTCCTTTCAGCAAGCATTTAGTTGTTTTATCTGAGTTGGGGAGGGAAGATCCTCCTCTCTTCTTATTAGTTCTGTCATGTTATATACTTTGGTTCCAAAGGTTAATACAACATCAATGTAGAAATATTCTTCGTTCTTCAGATCAACATGCAAATATTTGTGGAAGGCATGTGCCCTCGAGCCAAAAGAAACAATGTTTTTTGAAACCTCCCATTCCTCTATGATCAACGCCATTCTCTTCTTAATATTTATTTCTTCATGAATCCTATCTTATGTAAGTAGGCTTGAAGATCCTTTCAACTTAACAACGGGTGTGGTGGGTGTGACTACTGACAAAGGACTATCAAGAAGTGGAAGAGGCATTAAGGAATCTTCCAATTCCAGTTCCATCAATGGCGGAAGAAAAGAAAAATGATGGAGCAGACGATCCTATCAGTCTGTTGCTTGAGAAATCTCTTAGGCGACAGAGGGACGAAATGATGGAGAATTTTTCCCACATCCTTCAACGCCTGCCGATAGCAACAGGCGCATCTTCATCAAGCGGCCACTTTGGAGGCACCTCACCTTTCAAGGTACCAGTTAATTTTGATATTCCTGTATTTGAAGGACAGATAGATGTGGAATCCCTAGACAAATGGTTAAATTTGCTAGAAGGTTATTTCTCTATTCACAAATTTTCCGATAAAGAAAATATCACCTTCGCACTCCTTAAATATCTCCCTCGTGTCAAACATTGGTGGGAAACTTATTGGGAGCAGAGTTCCACAAAGGAATCTAAAATATATGGGGATGATCCCACTTGGGATTTTTTGTGGATGTGGTAAAGGAACAGTATTACCCTATTGGAAACTATGAGGACCAATACTTGATATGGGCCACACTGCGGCAAAAGAGGGGCCAAGCAATTTCAGAGTTCAGCAATACCTTCCATACCTTGCGCACCAAGCTGGGTATCAAAGACTCTGAGCAACATTTGGTTCTGAAATACTGTGGGGCTCTACATAGATACATCTAGACTAAAATGGATTTTCTGCACATCTCATCACTAGGTGCTACTTATCAATATGTTGTTAAAATCGAGAAGAAATTTAAGCACCAGAACAAACAAGATTTTGGATCTGTAAATCCGCAACAACCAAAGTATGACAAAGATAGCCCTAACAAACAGTCTCCCAAAAACCAGTCCAAGACACAGGAAAAGAAGGGTCATGCGAAGACAAAGAAGGACACTGGAAAATGGTGCAATTTCCACAAAATCCCCTGGCACAACACCGATGAATGTCGCTCAAAACAGTCATTGGTGGATGATATCAATGACAAGGATCCAAACCCTGATTTAGAATCTGATTCTGAAAATAATGGTAAAGGACATATCATTGACGCAGACCCCACTGCTATTTTCGCAACCACAGTAATTCAACCAGAAGAACCAATATACCCCGAAGAGGGGGAGTGCCTTTTTCATTCACATATGTGGGTGAAGGGGACCCCGCTGCATTTTATTGTTGATAGCGAAATCCAGAAGAACCTCATCTCAGCAGAGGTCATCAAATAGTTGGGATTGTCGACAACACCACACCCACAGCCATACAACATCGAGTGTCTTCGCCAAGGATGAGATCTCCATGTCAGCCAGCAATTTCGATTTTCATACGACATCTAGCCCTTCAAGGATGAGGTATTATGTGATTTTTCCCCACTGGATGTCTATGATGTTCTCTTGGGCCAGCCCTATATGTGGAAGCGCCATGTTGTTTATGAGTCTTGACCCCATAGTGTCATTGTTACTTTGGGGGGTCATCTCTACAGAATACCAGACGTAGTTCCAACTATTGTTCCACCTAAAAAGTGTCGCAAGGTAGTATCTCATACTACAAAATTTAGCTTCTTCACAATCTGTTCCAAAGGAGAACAAAAGGACACTGCAACCACTACAGCCTCTCCCCAAGCACCTTCTATCCAACAGAAGTTGGTCGACAAGGCTGCAACAAAGTGAAAAGATTCCTTCTGCACACCATCCTCTCATGTATCTCAACTTGCTAAACAGTCTCAGCCTCAACAGGTTCTTGACATACTTCCAGAAACTGAGCAGCGTGATGTCTCCAGCAATACAAGCAGCTCACCAACATGCAGATCCAACAAATGCTTTTCCCTGTCCACTGGGATCTCAATGCAATAGAGACTATTTCTTCCTAAGGAAGGAGGATTGATCCAGGTGGATATCGGTGGCCACCCACCTCTTCCGACTGGCTCAAAGCAGTTTTCTGGCAATTTTGGCAATTTACTATTTTTAGTAGGTTTTGACTTCTGGGGCCATTTTGAGGGCCTAAATGAAGGTTTTTCGAGATCAATGTTCTCAATGATATCTAAAGGAATAATTGAGACCCAAAAATAAATATCCTCGATGATACCTTTCGAACAAGCTATCATATGCCTAAAACGGAGATCGTATGCAAAAGTTACGACCCCGAGAAGTTGATGTACTAACTTACCCAAACGGGGCCCACATGACTTTTGGTGCTTCATCTCCTATGGTTAGGTTTTTGGATGTCTAGGGTTTTGGGAATTCCTGTTTATTGTAAAAAGGCCTTCAGAGCCTCATCTTAATCATCTTTTTGCGAATGTGAGTAGTTGTCACATCTCTTCTCAGAGATAAGCTGCCACCATTCTAGCGAGTCTTTCACTCTGTATTTTTACAGTCTCCGTACATTTCTTTCATTAATAGAAACCGTGTATTACTGTATCTCTATGTTTATGGTTGCTTCTCTGATATATTTTTGTTATATTATTGAGTATCTGCAATATGTCTGTGCATTTATTTATTATATCTTGGATCTCATTTTGTGCCGAAAATAATCTGGATCAGTTACGACCCCGGGAAGTTGATGTACTAACTTACCCAAATGGGGCCCACATGACTTTTGGCGCTTCATCTCCTATGGTTAGGTTTTTGGATGTCTAGGGTTTTTGGCATTCTTGTTTATTGTAAAAAGGCCTTCAGAGCCTCATTTTAATCATCTTCTTGCGAATGCAAGTGGTCGTCACATCTCTTCTTAGAGATAAGTTGCGACCATTCTAGTGAGTCTTTCACTCTGTATTTTTATAGTCTCTGTACATTTCTTTCATTAATAGAAATCATGTATTATTGTATCTCTGTGTTTATGGTTGCTTCTCTGATATATTTCTGTTATATTATTGAGTATTTACAATATCTTTGTGCATTTATTTATTAAATCTCCGATCTCATTTCATGCTGAAAATAATCCGGATCACTTTCTTAGTTGGGTGGATCATTGGAGCATTTCTCTGGGATGTGGTAGTTTTAGGAGTAACAAATGGAGACTAGGTTCTCTTCTCACTGGAACCTTTTCCTTTTGCTTGTAAAACTCATTAGAACTAAGTATCATTTCCAAGTCACCGACATCGTGTGCAGGAATGCCTAGGTTGTTATCTTCTTCTTCACTCAAAATAATATGAATGAATGAGTTTTTGAATCCTATTGACAGCATATGTTCCACAAATATTTAGTTAGGGTCAAACCCCTTTATATTTTCAGCATACTTCAGATTTATATTACTGAAGTGATTTTCAAACTCATCAATTTTTTTTATATTCTTGAATATGAAGTCTCCAATTTTCCACGACAATGGGTCTGAATTGTTTTTTTTCTTTTTTCATGGAAAAAGTGTAGCTAGAAATTGTATTTCATTTCCACTTCCGTAATAAACAATTTATCAAATATATGGTATGGAAGAAAAGAGGGTTTTTCCTTGGAATAGAAGATCCTGATGACACTGTGATTTTCCCTCTGTTCTATCGTTCCCTTTATCTCCAAGAATTTATTATCCTGGGTCAGATATCCTGGGGGTATTTTTACCAAACAACAATCCTTTGAAAACCCAAATGAAATCATTTTAAACTTCGTAAAAATGCAGAGAAGTATTGTGTCTCCACAATTCTTGATACCAGAAGGTAACTGGATCAATTTCACAGTTCACCCTCTTACATATAGTCAATTTTGGAAATTGATAGCAATATACTATCGCAAATACCAAATAGGAAGCCATAAAGAATTTCTTGTCCCTTTTGTAATGTGATAATTGGGAGGAGATTTCAATGGAAATCAATTTTCCGCAGTGAAAGATATCTTTTTGTTTAAATGTAAAATATAAAATATAAAGAAACATTTGAGAAATGGTGGTGGTGGTTTCCTGAACTGTCAACCTGGTAAACAAACAAGTGATTTCCTGAAATGGGTTTTTAAAAGAGTCAACCTGAATCATGGTTATGTCCTCTGGAACAACTACAAGATTCTCCAAGAACTCAAGAAAGAGATCTAGGCCATTGTCATTTTTTTTTCAGAAAATCTCTACAATCCTTTCCTTTGAAGGTAAGTATTGGCTCAGGGAGCTTCAACATATTATGAAACACTTGCAGTAAAAGAGAGATGGGGGAATGGCCTTGGAGTTGTATAACCCGTTGACTCGGTACATATTTCTCGACACACCATGCAACAATTTCTTTGCAATCGAATACCTCGGGGACACATCCTGCATGAGAAATTTCGAATGTCCAGATTATGTTTTTCTTTGCAGGAGGAGATGAGTAATACAAGTATGCACTGGACCACCAAAAATTTTTCTCTTCACGACCAAAAATATCCAAAGTATAGCCAAAGAAATGTTGTCTAGTTGTTGTTTCCATAGGTTTACGAGAGTGTTCTTTCGACTGGATAATAACTTGAAATTAATCCTTTCGTAGATACAACAATAATATAATCCTTGCAAAATCGTGTTTTAATGCAATTTAATGAAAATATTCTCGAGCCCTTCTCTTATTAATGATGATATTTACGAAGCCTACATGATCATTTATTAGCATTAAACCATACTAAATGCATATTTGGAAAAGCACGAAGATGGCGGGGACGAACAAGAGAAATTTGAATTTGGAGCTTTTTGTGAACTCGCCAACCTAGGAACTCGCAAATGATAAAAAATAGGTTAAGTGTTTCATAGTGATCAGTAGGACTTGGATATAGGAGAAATGAGATACTTACGGGCTCGATACCTGCGAAAATTATGATGGTTATAATGTAGATCACAGGTCTTTAGGTGAAAAATGGAGATTGTAGAACTTGGAAGATGAAAGCTTGAACCCTTGAACCCGCATTTGCAAAAGTGGTTAAGTATATTATAACAAGGTGGTCAGTCGGACTCATGATATAGGATCCTAGATGGAGGTGAATACCCACGAGTCTACCGACCCATGAACCCATCGATATTTAAAATGCAACTAAGTATGGTAGAAGGGAGAAAAGAAAAGGGGAATGAGGGTCGGTATAGAAGAGGGAAAATAAATGGAAAAAAATAAGTTGGGAGAATAGAAAAGGGAGGGAAATTTTGGAGGAGGGAACTGATCTCAAGAACTGGCTCCAACTATGGGATGATAACCCCCTGTGGGTTGTCAAGAATCCATAATATTTATGACCAGGCGCTTCCATCCATTGGGCTATGTATCAAAGGTAAGAATATACAAACTGAATCAATGAAAAATAGAATTTATGTATAGGGAAATGAGAAAGGTTTAGGTGAAGAAACCTTTAAAATTTTTCCCATTGATAGGAAGCATTAATATTTTACCCTTCATGTATTTAAGCATATAGGAATTAAAACCTGATATCTTTTCGACGATGTATGTTCCAATCCAGAGTGCTTCGAATTTGGTGTGCATCAATGATTTATCCTTGGCTTTGTTCCAGAGTAACACCAATTCTCCCTTCTGAAAATTATTTACAGTTGCATTCTGGTCAAAATATATTTTGATACTTTGTTGTCTCTGAGAAGTTATATTTAGGTCTTTACTTCGTTCTTCATCCAATTTCAACAACTGGTTGATCCTCCTTTAAATAGGTAAATTGTCTTCTGCATCTTTTGTATTAACCACAAAAATCAAAGCATTGATTTCAAGGCTAATTGGAATTTTCGCTTCTTTCCCATAAACCAATGTATACAGAGACATCCCAGTGCTATCTTTTGGAGTCATTATGCTCACCCACAACACATCAGTCAAATTTAAGTTTCAATTCCTTTGGTTCTTGTCAATAGTTTTCTTCAATTTCTGAATGAGTGTCTTATTTGTGAATTCTACAAGACCATTTCCTTGTGGATAATAGTTTGATGATTTCCCCATAATAATTCCATATTCTCCATAGAATTCTGTAAATTTTGAACCAATGAAAATCGAGCCATTATCAATGATAAATTTGTCTGGCACATTGAATCTTGACAAAATATTATCTTTGAGGAACTTAATTAACTCTTCAGAATTAGGCTTTTTTAATTCCACTACCTCTGGCCACTTCATAAAATAATCTGTAGCAGTGAGAATATACATATCTCCCTTGCCTGACTTTGGATTTATTGGCCCGACAACATCAAGTCCCCATTGGTAGGATGGTTGTTCTACAATTATAGGTTTTAATGGAATCATAGATCTCTTCATTTTCCTTGAAAATTGTTGGCAAGATACACACTTCCTTATTGTGGCATATGAGTCTCTAAAAATTGATGGCCAATAAAATCCATCTCTTATTAGCAGTGATCATAGGTGAAAATTTTCCACCACATATTCCTTCATGGAATTCCCTCATTAGTTCTTGGGCTTTGTTTTCATAAACACATCTCAGTAATATACCATCATAGTTTTTTCCAAACAGTATATCAACAATCAACACATATTGATTTGACTTCAACTTCAATGTTCTTCGCTCTTTAGGGTTCATGGTGACTGGAAACTGCCCAGACCTCAAGCATAATACAATGTTTACATACCATTATGAATCGGCCAATGGTTCCCCTACGAAAATTGAAATTGTTCCATCCAAAGAATCATTATTTGTGATGAGCGTACATAAACCGTGTCCATTGATAGCCTTCGAAGGTTTAATTTCAATATTATATTCTTGGATCTTTGTCAGCCAGTTAGCCCATTTTCCTTCTCTCAATTGTTGATTCAAAAGAATCTTCACTAGAAAGGATGGAACATAAGTAATGACATGAGAGTTTAGTATGTACGTCTAAAAGTGCGCCACAGCTTTCATAAGAGCCAGGGCTTTCTTTTCTAGTTCTAAATACCTCAATTCATAATCATGAACGGTTTTTATGATGAAACTTATTGAGAGTTCTTCACCTTTGGTATTCCTCTGAGTAAGAACAGATGCAACAATTGTTTCTGTAACAAACGAATAGATGATGACGTCCCTTTGAAAATATGGGCTAATGAGGACTGTAGCTGTGGTGATTTCCCTTTTGATATTATTGAAAGCTTCTTGTGTATCCACTGTCCATTCAAACCTTTGCTCCTTTTTCAACAATAAATTGATCGTTGTCAAAATAGTTCCATATTCAGGAACAAATCTTCGCACAAAGTTGATCTTACCAAAACATTATTGAACTCTTTTCTTAGATGATGGGGGGTTGAGTTCATTTATATATTTAACTCTTTTTGGATATATATAAATCATTTCTTTGCACACAATATGACCCAATAGTTTGCCTTGAGTTACAGGAAATAAAAAATTCTTTGGATTTAGAGAAATACCATATAATCTGCATCTGTCAAAAACCTTTCTCAAGTGATGAATGTGATTACCCCTTTTTTTTTAATTCATCTTGATAATATGCCATGAATTTTCCTATTAACCCATTAAAAGCATGATCCATGACCCTCTGAAATGTGGCTCCTACATTCTTCAAACCAAAGGGCATTCTAGCATATGCGTATGTCTCCCAAGGTGTTATGAATGTTGTCTTTGCTCTGT
>ML783135.1:505816-527845 GCA_009831015.1 Picea engelmannii | reverse complement strand
AGAGACCTAACAGGAGGTACTAAAGAAGTACAAGACCCCAAATTAATTCTCAACTCAATGTTCCTAATAAAACAATAGTTTGACGAACAAGTTGATATTATTAAAGGGTTATCATTTGAAAAGTGTTATGGTATACTTGAATATATTGAAGACGAGATAGACAATTGGATAGTGGTATACTCTGTGAAGAATCAAGATATTGAGGAAGTAGTACATGGTATTTCCCATGATTTTAGAGACTTGAAAGAATATTTATTTAACATTAAATTATATTGAAGAATGGTTCAAAAAATAAATCGACAAATTGACCAATGAGGGGCAAGAAACAGTTGAGATGGTTCTTGTAACCGTTGACGAAGACGATAAAAAGAAAACAAAAAGAAAGTGAAGACACAAGACACCATCATAGTAAGTTCATTTTGATCACATCTTTCTTTCTTTATTAGTTCATTCGTCCATTTACTCTGCTTCTTTCACTAGAAAGGCTTAACTAAAGTTTGATAACTTCTCCTTGTCTTCTTTCCAGGTCTTGTTGTTCTACTATTGCCCACCATCCTCCTTCTACAAGATTATTTCTTGTTTATATTTTCTTTATGGGCCGCGACATCCCTAATCCTAGTCTTAAGGACAAATACATTTTAAATTTCAAAGGCTTTGTAACAGACTATATATTTTTTCAAAAATTTCAAGAGAGCTATTTCGGGATCAGTTTTGACTGTGATTTGTAACTCTTAGTTTTTAGTATAAAGTATTTGAGATTGATATATAATTATATTTATTTGATTTTCCTAGGTGTTCACTCTGTTCAAGTTCTCTTATGCATGCAGACCATCTTCTTTTTATTTTATGTGATAAAAAATCTTTAGTTTAACTATGATGGATGTGAGGAAATTTTGTCTATCTTTTTTAAATGTATGAAGTGTGCGGTTCTTGGTTGTTTCCCAAGAACCTTGCTTAAATGAAAAACAAAACATTTTGTTTCTTGATATTTTTATATTTCTTTGATTGCCATGATGAACTTCTGCAAAGTCCCATATTCTGAAGATTTAGAGTCCCAAGAAAATCTTAAAGAGGAGTACCACCTCTATAAAAACGTAGGGGGATTTGTATCCTCGTGGGGTTTCCATTTCGGTTCTAACAGATTCAAGCGTCAACAAAACTTTAATTGATATTACTATGTCATACACAAATTCTGGAAAGGTCAACCTAGCAAAAAACCTTTAACATGTTGTCTAAATTGAATGTAACAAAAACAAATCAAAAGTAATGAAAATGAATAGTAAACCTTCATAAATGTACTTTAGATAGGCAATTAAATGCACACTTTAGCTCTGATTGATTGTACCTTGCCTCATACAAATTCTGGGTTGATTTAAATGGTCAAGTGAGCTTGAGAAGGCTGCCAGATCATGGCTATAGCAGTGATTATGAAAACAATAAATAAGGTCAGTCTGCTAAAATAAGTTAGTGTTAGTTGTAGTTAGTAAAAGAAGAAAGGTTTAAGGTTTGAGTGTTGGTTGATGATTCTTGTCAAGAGGTAAGGAATGACGCTTAATTCCTTCTTGGGATAATGAAGTCAAAGTTGGGGGCTCTTTCTAGGGATGATAACATATGATTATGCACAAAACCTAAGAGGGAAAAAAAGTTTAGGGGGAGTAATATCTTTAGTCCTCCTAGACTCTTGAGCATAATAAGAGAGGTAGCTAGGGTGTAGGCACTTCTAGGCCCTAACACCTTCTTCTCCTTAGCCTTTTTGGATGAAAGTATGATGCAAAATAACTTAACCACAACCTCTAAAGTGATAGCACTTTAAGGCTCTAGAGGTTGCACTAGTTAATAGACCAATTCAATGAAACTTGGAAAATGAAAAGCAAGAAAGTTAACACCTCAAGTTTTTTACTTCAAGTATCAATTAAAACACACAATTTCATTATCTTGTATGAGAAAGCAAACCATTACCATAACCATTAAAAATGACAAAGTAAAAAATATACTTACACCAATAATAAGCATGTAAAACAATGTTAGATTGCCAAAATACTCCAATAAATTGATCCAAATTCCAAGAAACAAGCCTTAAAAGAGTAGAGCCTTCCTTATTTCAGCCAATAACTCTTAGTACAGAAAAAATTTCAGACCTCCACTCTCCCAAGTGAGATTTATGATAAAATGAATGTCACTTTATGCTTATTTATACCAAAATTTGACCTTTAATTATTTTAGGTCAAAATATAAGGGTTGACTTGGCCAGTTTCTTACAAAATTAAATTATGGACAAAATAAAATAAATTTGCATGTAAAGACCCTCCTTGGGGTGATGTCATGCCCTTCTAGGGTGATGTTGGACCTCTATCATGGAAGGATGGGCTCAAGAAGTGAAACGTTGGGCTTCCAAAGGCCTAAACCCTACCCACACGTGCCAATAACCTCAGGATTACCCCCAAGGTGACAACCAATGCATGTAGAAACATATAGGGATTTATGGGTGATGTCTAGGGCCTCCAAAGGCCATGGTTTAGGTGGGAAAGGCACAACCACATGGGTCTAGGTCCACCAAAGTGCCTCCAAAGGAAATTCCCTTCTTCTTCTTGGTAGAACCATTTCATCTTCATCCTGTCCCTGGCTGGGGTCTCAACATCCATCAAATGGGATTTGAGCCCTCATGAAGGTCTGAGATAGTCATCTCTCCATGTACCTATTCATTGTTCAGGGTCCTGTAAAGACAAAAATTATGCCCTCTAGGGTTCCATAAGTCACATGCATCATAATACGAAAATCACATCTAATAATTAAAATGCCCAAACATGTGCATCAAACCCCCATAAACCCAAAAAAATGCTCAAAACATTATGCAACTTGACAAGTCTATGGTTTGGAATGGTCTCAGGGTGACCTATTGGGCTAGTGTTCCTTAATTCAAGTTTGTTTCCCTAGTGGAGATTGATCCAAATCATGCAAGCGTATGAGGTGGTGAGGGAAAAAAAATTGGGCATGGGGTGCATGTGATAGCAGGGAAACGTAACACTCACCTATGGGTGCCTTTGTTGAGGGTGAGTTGAACCTTGTCATGGATGCAAATGTTTCTGATGCAGAATCCCCTTCTCTCCTCGGGGTTGCACGACCTCCTGATCAAGGATATTCAAATGACTAATCCAAATCAGCTCTTCAGGACTCTACTAGCCCCTGGGATCAATTTACGCAGGCCCCTTTTGGTTGGCCACATAGGTTTGTTTCACTTGCACGCCCTTTTTCTAGCACTTATGGTATATTTTATTGGTTAGTGCTAGCTCCTATTGCTAAGAATTTCTTCTTTATGACCGTGGGCTATAACCTCAGGCCAACCCTCCTTCATAAATTTTGGCATTGGATGTTTTGGATGCAATTGACCCCTTTTTACCTGAACTCCAAACCAGAGAAAACACCTAGATCAGATCTACGACCCATGCTCCCTTGATAGCCAATGAATGTGATCTACTTTATAAATTTAGGAGTTACGAACTTAGGGATTCCATTCTCCTATTTCTCCTAAGGCATCCTATCACATAACTGAGGGATATGATGCCATACATCCACACAATCTAGTGGCTGGGATTAACTTCCCCCAATTTGATGACAAGTGTCCTTCTCAGATCGACGACCATGATCTTTTCCGCTAGTCTGACCTTCGAGAGTTTTGGATATTCCACCCTCGCTTTCCTTTGAAGGGATCTTCCTCCAAAGTCCATGGATCTTTTCCATGTGTCCTTCTTGGATCCAATGGTCCATATCTCCTCAACCTTCACAACTTCGACAGAAACCACTATGTTCTCTACGCAATTCTTCCATAGCTCTACCTCCCGAACTCCTTGATCTGTTGCCACGTATCCTCCTTACAACCAACAACTAGGATTTCTTTGCGAATTTGGGACTTCGATGATCCCCATTCCTTAAACAATTATAAATCTCTGAATACTGGGAGTGCTGAAGGACTCCAAGGCTAACCTTTGTGCAACTCTCCTAGATATAACACTCTAGAATGATCCATCATCCTTGGAACATATCCTGCTCGTTAATTTGGGGAATATTAAAGGGCTCCTCCCTGTTAAATAAATTATGTCCACTATATCTTTTGAGATTGTTCTTCCTCGAAACCTCTAACTCCTCAGAGCATTTCTTAGACACTTAGTCGAATTTTGACTCTATGCACACCTTGCGATAAGTCTTCTTCCACAACTCAACTTCTTTGTGAGCGACTGTGGACACCTTGCAACAATTCCTTACACGACTCGATTGTTCCTCTTGAATAGTATGACACTCAGTGTGTTTCTTCCTGCACACACCTTGCGAGGTCCTTTGCAATATTTGCAAACAACTTCAAGTTATCTCTCCTGAGCTTCTGAGTCAAAACAAAATCTGTCAACGCACACCTTGTGGACACTTTGCACTCCTTGCAAATAAAATCTTCTTGTTATCTCTTATGAGCTTCTGAGTCGAGATACACTCTGTCAATGCACACTGTTGGCATAGGGGTAGAACCAGGGTTAAATTATTAACAATGCACCAAACAAACCCTGACTACTAGCCCTTTCAACAACACCTACGAAGTAGGTGAAGTCTCACCCTATGTATAAGAAGCAGGGGGGGTTACAGGACACATGTGTCTATAACCAAGTTGGGACACGAATATGTGATAATAGCAATTCAATCACTCATGTGCACTAAGCTATATACTTGAACTTCGCACAAGATAAGAGATCTGTGCACTAATCCCTAGATCCTCCTTCTTTGCCTTCCAAAAATAGGTTAAATGCATAGAGCCACAATATTTATCACAACACTTAGAACCTTCTACAAAATCAAAGTCGAGAAAAAATCCTCAACCACATGCATTCCTTCACACAAATCAACTCAAACTACTTGCACTAAGATACTTCTACAAAACATTCCCCTTTATTTATACTTTACAAACCCTTACAATAAGGCCTAAACATGGGGAAAACCCATGGGTCGACATCCAAAAAACCCATTACAAAACCCTAGAGGACCCCTTAATGGGTCCACATAACCCTGAAAATAGGTGAGATCCACAATCTCATATCCACGTGGGTGCTCCTACTTCGATCGGTGTGTCGAAGTCCAAAAGTGGGCCAAAATAGACCAAAGTTTCCCCAAAACTTGGTCGAGGGACAACACGCCCCCAACACTCACCTGTGACTTGTCTCGAGTCACTCAGGTCTGGACAATGTTTCTTAGAAATTATGAATCTTAACTTGATTTGCCTCGACTTGCTGCCTCGCCTGAGCCTCCTCCTCAAGGAGCTCCTGGACTGTCTGCTCTATAACAGGCCCTTCCAGGCACTGTTATACTACTGCAAATACTTGATCTAGCTATGAACCCTGTCTATCGATCTCCTCGAATACCTTGCAAGATTTGTCCTGCACAGGTTGTAACTTATGTGTTACTTCCATCACCTTACCTTGGAGGGCAGTGATCTGCTGCTATACTGTGTGTTTCTCCTGGGATCTCTTCATACTTTCCATTGCTATACTGTGTGTTTCTCCTGGGATCTCCTGCTGTGAGCAACTTCATCTACACCTACAATGAGAATGCTTGTTGTTGTGCCTCCTATAACTGAGCCTTTAGCTTCTTTAACTCTTGATCCTCAGCGAGGCGTTAATATGTTTGGGCACTCTTATCACTCATCTGTTTACATGATGAACTGAGGGATTTTATACTTGCTAATGTATTTTTGGTGGTCTCCTCCCTCTGGTCATGCACCTCCTATGGGGTGCTCAACACTACTCGGGTCTTCAGTTCAACTATCCTATCCTGAAATTGCTGGAGAGTCTCTGTGAGCTTCGTTACTTGAGCTTCGATAGGCTCCTTCTCCTCTTGTACCAAGCCTGGTATAGAGTGACATGATTTAATTACTTCTTCTTTCACCATGAGATGCTCTGCGAGCAACTGCTCTTTTTCTTTCAGTAGTTGGGCTTCGCCCAACATTCTAGCTTTATATAGACAAATGGGGTAGACAAATGGATAGGCAGGGTATAGTTTCATATAACGATAGGTAGCACAACTTGACACTTGGATAATTATATTCATAGCTCATTCAATCACATTTAGCAAAAAGTGGTCCTAGCACCACCATCGACGAGCTAAATAAGCAGGGCATCGTGATGTATCTTCCAACGAACATGAAACTTCTTCCATCAATGTAAATCTAGTGGTTAAGGCTCGATCTCAATGTCAAAACGTAGTCCATAATCCCATAAATGTGTTTCCTAATCATTCTGGAGCGTCACTCTAATGGTCGGGGTGCCTCCAATGGTTAGATAACATCGTCAGGGCAAAGTGCAAATCTGCACAGACCTGCTATTCCAGCGAGGGTCAAATCCTGTGAACCTGCCTCCTACGAGGTTTCGGTCTGTGAAGTCTTCCATATAGTCTCCTTAACTTCTTGTATCTTTTCCAACTTATCATTATTTTTATTGATCTTCCTTGACTTCGTTCCTATTATCTAAGTCTCTTTAACTGTTTCTAGAATCCTCTTTCCATTTTTATTCTTATCTTCCCCTAGTGTAGTGGCTTTGCACTATTGAGGTACCCTCAAAGGTTCTGAAGTTAATATCCCTTTTCTTAACACTTCTTGAGTGGGCACACTTATCTATTGGATAGATAGGTCCTTCAAGCCTTCTTTCATTCTTTCAACCTTGACAACTAATTCTTTTGATTTCTGTCCCTCCTGCATTGTTACTTTGCTCTGTTTCTTCGACTTATCCTCTCATTCTTATATTAGTCGGTCTATTTTCTTAGCCATGAAATACCTTAATTCTTTCCTTTTATTTTCTCTAGATTCTTCCTCTGCTTTCCTTCTGATCCAATCCTTCTCGATCCAAGTTTTACCTAACAAAAGTGGGAAAGGGGCATTGTCCTCAACAAACCTAATGAATTCAAATTGTTCTTCAGTCGATGTTCCATGAACAATAAGAGGTACAATAGTTACTCTTCCACATAAAGGTATCATCTTTCCCTTAAAAATGCTTATCCTTCCTAAAGAAGGCACCACATTAGGATTTCCCAAAACTTTCCTAGTTTCTTCTGTCATAATATTCACATGTGTTTCTTCATCCAAGACTATACAGTCTATGTTAAAGTATTTTATTCTTGCACTTGTGCGCTTTTTTTTTCCAGGTTTTCTAGTAAACTGACATCTTTATGAATATCCATCATTTCTTCCAACAGTAACAACATAGTCTGAACTTCCTCTAACCTTTTCTCTTTATGAATTCATAACATTCCCTTGGTCTCTTGGATTTTTTCATAGTTTTCTTGTCTTATTCCTATACCTTCAAATTTAGCAATAATCCTTGGACAATCGTCAACCTCATGACCAACAGTCTTACAAAAAAGAAAAATAGGGCCTACCCTGGGGCATTCCTTAGCAAGATGTCCCAACCTTCTACAATTATAACACAAACTCAATCCTGTTTTTCTCTTAACTCTTCCCCAATCTTTTCTATACTGTGTACTTCCCCTAGGATCATAGTGTTGGACCTGCAATCTACAAAAAATCTTTCTAGTTTCCTGCATCCACTTATTAGTCCAAAAACTCTTTCTATGCATAGGAATAACATATCTTTCTTTATTTTCATTCAATTTACTCAAATCAACTCTTTCTTTCAATTGCACCCTAGTCTTCAAACTAGGACAAGATCTATTAAACATACTTAAATTCATGCTTTCAAAACAAAAATTTTCACTTATATTTCTCTTACCAAAGCACAAAGCTTGCTTCTTTTAGGATATTACCTCTTTTCTTCAGAACAAATTACTTTCTTGGCACAAAGTTTCACAAGTAAATTAGAGTATTGCACACTCCAGAAACAAATCTATGCACATAACTTCTCTTTTTCTTTACTTCAGTTCCCAGCAATCACAGTTTCAGGTCCCGACAACAGAACCATTTTTTGGCATAGGGGCAGACCCAGGGTTCAATGCTTAACAACGCACCAAAAAAACCACAACTACTAGCCCTTTCGGCAACACTTTT
This sequence comes from Picea engelmannii, assembly GCA_009831015.1. NCBI lineage: Eukaryota > Viridiplantae > Streptophyta > Pinopsida > Pinales > Pinaceae > Picea > Picea engelmannii. The sequence continues at coordinate 519,813 of ML783135.1, read as the reverse complement.
GAAACATACAAAGTCTCACCTGGGGTAGAAGCAGGGGGGGTTACAGGACATAGGTGTCTGTAACCAAGCTGGGACATGAATCTTTGATAATAGCAATTCAATCACTCCTGTGCACTAAGCCACATAGTCGAACTTTGCACAAGTCATGAGATCTGTGTACTAAGCCCTAGATCCTCCTTCTTTGCCTTCCAAAAATAGGTCAAATGCACAGAGCCACAATATTTATCACAAAACTTAGCACCTTCTACAAAATCATAGTCTCGCACAAAGCCTCAACTACATGCATTCCTTCGCACAAAGAAACTCTAACTAGTTGCACTGAGCTACTTCTACAATACATTACCCTTTATTTATACTTTACAAACACTTATGATAAGGCCTAAACATGCGTAAAATCCATGGGTTGACATCCCAAAAACCCATTACAAAACCCTAGAGGACCCTTTATTGGGTCCACATAACCCTCAAAATAGGTGAGATACGTGATCTCATCTCTGTCTGGGTGCTCCTACTTCGATCGACGTGTTGAAGTCCAAAAGTGGGCCAAAACTGACCAAAGTTTCCCCAAAACTGAGTCGAGGGCCAAGAGGCCCACAACACTCACTTGTGACTTGTCCCAAGTCACTCAAGTCTAGATAATGCTACTTCGAAAGTCTCGATCTTAACTCGAGTTGCCTTGACTTGCTGTCTCGCCTGAGCCTCCTGCTCAGCGAGCTCCTGGACTATTTCCTCTATAACAGGCCTTTCTAGGCATTGGTCTACTGCTGCAACTACTTGATATAGCTGTGAACCCTGGCTAACAATCTCCTTGAACACCTTGCAAGCTTCATCCTGCACAGGTTGTAACTTCTATGTTACTTCCACCACCTTACCTTGGAGGGCAACGATCTGCTGCTATATTGTGTGTTGCTCCTAGGATCTCTTCATCCTTTCCACTGATGTGAGCAGATTCATTTCTGCCTACAATGGGAATGCTTGTTGATGCGCCTCCTGTAACCGAGCCTCTATCTTCTTTAACTCTCGATCCTTGACGGGGTGTTCATATGTCTAGGTTCTCCTGTCACTCAAATGTTTACATGTTGAAGCGAGGAATTTTATACTTGCTACTATGTTTTTGGAGGTCTCCTCCCTTTGGTCACACACCTCCTACAGGATTCTCTACTATCCTATCTTGAAATTATTGGAGAGTCTCTACGAGCTTCACTACTTGAGCTTCGACAAGCTCCTTCTTCTCCTGTGCCAAGCCTGGTACAGAGCGACATGCTTTACATACTGCTTTTTCGAACACGGTCTTCTCTGTGAGCAACTACTCTTTTTATTTCAGTAGCTGGGCTTCGCCTAACATTCTAGATTTTAATAGACATGTAGGGTAGACAAAGGGACAGGCGGGGTATAGTTTCAGATAATGACATGCAACACATATCGACACTTAGACAATTCTCATATTAGCTCAGTCAATAACGATTAGCAAAAAGTGGTCCCAACACCACCATCAATGAGCTAAATAAGCAGGGCGTCATGATGGATATTCCAACAGATAGGAAAATGCTTCCATCAATGTAAATCTAGTCGTTAAGGCAGGGTCTCAATGTCCAAAATCAGTCCATAAACCCATAAATGCATTTCCTAATTGTTCTGGAGCATCACTCTAACGATCAGGGTGCCTCCAATGGTTAGATAACATCACCAAGGCGAAGTGAAAATCTGTATGGACCTGTTGTTCTAGCGAGGTTCAAATCCTATGAACATGCCTCTTGCGAGGTTCCGATCTATCTAGCCTTCCATCTAGTATCCTTAACTTCTTGTAGCTTTTCCAACTTATCCTTCTTTTTGTTGAGCTTCCTTGCCTTTTTTATTGTTATCCGAGTCTCTTTAACTATTTCTGGAATCCTCTTTCCATTTCTATTCTTATCTTCCTCTAGCATAGTGGCTTCGCATTGTCAAGGTACCCTCAAAGTTTTTGAAGTTAATATCCCTTTTCTTAACACTTCTTGAGTGGGCACACTTCTCTCTTGGATAGATAGGTCCTTCAAGCCTTCTTGCATTCTTTCAACCTTGACAGCTAATTCTTTTGATTTATGTCCCTCCCGCGTTGTTACTTTGCTCTGTTGCTTCGACTTATGCTCTCGTTCTTCTATTAGTCGGTCTATTTTCCTAGCTATGAAATCCCTTAATTATTGATTTTTCTTTTCTCTAGCTTCTTCCTCCGCATTCCTTCTGATTTGATCCTTCTCTATCCAAGTTTTACCTAACAAAAGTGGGAAAGGGGCATTATCCTCAAAAAACCTAATGACTTCAATTTCTTCTTCAGTCAATGTTCCATGAACAATAAGAGGTACAATAGTTACTCTTCCACATAAAATTATCATCTTTCCCTTAAACAAGCCTATCCTTCCTAAAGAAGGTACCACAGTAGGCTTTCCCAAAACTTTCCAAGTTTCTTCTGTCATAATATTCACTTATGTTTCTTCATCCAAGACTATACAGTCTATGTTGAAGTCTTTTATTCTTTCACTTATGCACTTTTTTGCTTTCAGGATTTCTGGTAAACTGACATCTTTATGAATATTCATCATTTCTTCCAACTATAATAACATAGTCTGAACTACCTATGACCTTTTCTCTTTATGACTTCCTAACATGCCCTTGGTCTCTTGACGTTTTTCATAATTTTCTTGTCTTATGCACATCCCTTCAACTTTAGCAATAATCCCTAGACAATCCTCAACCTCATGACCAACAATCTTACAACAAAGACAAATAGGGCTTACCCCAGGGCATTCCTTAGCAAGATGTCCCAACCTTCTGCAATTATAACACAAAGTCAATCCTCTTTTTCTCTTAAATGTTCCCCAATCTTTTATGTACTGCATACTTCTCTTAGGATCATAGTGTTGGACTCACAATCTGCAAAAATTCTTTCTAGGTTCATGCATCCACTTATCAGTCCAAAAACTCTTTCTATGCATAGGAATAACATATCTTTCTTTATTTTCATTAAATTTACTCAAATGAACTCTTTCTTTCAACTGTTCCCTAGCCTTCAAACTAGGACATGATCTATTAAACATACTTAAATTCATGCTTTCAAAACAAACATTTTCACTTATCTTTCTCTTACCAAAGCACAAAGCTTGCTTCTTTTAGGATCTTACCTATTTTCTTCAGAACAACTCACTTTCTTGGCACAAATCTTCATAATTCAAGTAGAGTATTGCGCACTTCAACAACATATATACACACAGAGCTTCTCTTTTTCTTTACTTCAGTTCCCAACAATCATAGTTTCAGGTCCCAACAACAGAGCCATTTTTTGGCACAGGGGAATACCAAGGGTTCAATGCTTAACAACACACCAACAAAACCACAACTATTGGCCCTTTTTGAAACACTTGCGAAGCAGGCAAAGTCTCACTCGAGGTAGAATTAGGGGGGGTTACAAGATGCAGGTGTCTATAACCAAGCTGGGACACAAATATGTGATAATAGCAATTCAATCACTCATGTGCACTGAGCCATAGAGTCAAACTTCCAAAAAGACAAGAGATATGTGCACTAAGCCCTAGATCCCCCTTCTTTTCCTTACAAAAATAGGTCAAATGAACATAACCACAATATTTATCACAAAACTTAGCACCTTCTACAAAATCACAGTCGAGCACAAAGCCTCAATCACATGCATTCCTTCATATAAAGCAACTCGAACTACTTGCACTGAGATAATTCTACAATACATTCTCCTTTATTTATAATTTACAAACCCTTACAATAAGGCCTAAATATAGGGAAAACCCATGGGACGACATCCCAAAAACCCATTATAAAACCATAAAGGACCCATTACTAGGTCCAGATAACCCTCAAAATAGGTGAGATCCACAATCTCATCTCCGCATGGGTGCTCCTACTTAGATTGGTGTGTCAAAGTCCAAAAGTGGGCCCAAAATGACCAAAGTTTCCCCAAAACTTGGTCGAGGGCCAATAGGACCCCAACACTCACCTGTCACTCGTCCCGATTCACTCAGGTCTGGACAATTCTGCTTCAAAATTCTCAGGCTTAACTCGAGCTACCTTGACTTGTTGCCTCACCTAAGCCTCCTGCTCAGCGAGCTCCTAGACTATCTAGTTTGTAACAGGCCCTTCCAGTAATTGTTCTACTGATGCAACTACTTGATCTAGCTATGAACCCTAGCTATCGATGTCCTCGAACACCTTGCAAGCTTCATCCCCCACAGGTTGTAAATTCTGTGTTACTTCCATCACCTTACCTTGGAGGGAAGTGATCTGCTGCTGGACTATGTGATGTTGTTGGTATCTCTTCATCCTTTCCACTATTGTGATCAAATTCATCTGTGCCTGCAATGAGAATGCTTGTTGTTGTGCCTCCTGTAACTGAGCCTCTAGCTTCTTTAACTCTCGATCCTTGGCGAGGAGTTCATATGTCTAGGCGCTCCTTTAACTCAACTGTTTACATGATGAAGCGAGGAATTTTATACTTGCTACTATGTTTTTGGCGGTCTCCTCCCTCTGGTCACGCACCTCCTGCAAAATGCTTGACACTGCGCAGGCCTCCAGTTCAACTATCCTATCCTGAAATTGCTGGAGAGTCTCTATGAGCTTCGCTACTTGAGCATCGATAGGCTCCTTCTCCTCCTGTACCAAGCCTGGTATAGAGAGAAATGATTTTCTTACTACTTCTTTGACCCCAGTCTGCTCTGTGAGCAACTTCTCTTTTTCTTTCAGTAGCTGGGCTTCACCCAAAATTATAGATTTTAACAGATAGGCGGGGTAGACAAACAGACAAATGGGTTATAGTTTCAGATAATGATAGACAACACAACTAGACACTTGGAAAATTCTTGTCTTAGCTCAATCAATGATGGTTATAAAAAAGTGGTCCCAATGCCACCATCGATGAGCTAAATAAGTGGGGCGTCATGATGGATCTTCCAACAGACAGGAAACTGCTTCCATCATTGTAAAAATATTTGTTAAGGCACAGTCTCAATGTCCAAAGGCAGTCCATAAACCCATAAATGTGTTTCCTAATTGTTCTGGAGCGTTACTCTAACGGTCGGGGTGCCTCCAATGGTTAGATAACATCGCCAGGGCGAAGTGAAAATCTGCGTGGACCTACTGTTCCAGTGAGGTTCAAATCCTACGAACCTGCCTCCTGCAAGGTTCTGGTCTACGAAGTCTTCCATCTGGTCTCCATAAATTCTTGTAGATTTTCCAACGTAGCCTTCTTTTTATTGAGCTTCCTTGCCTTCTTTTCTATTATACGAGTCTCTTTAACTATTTCTAGAATACTCTTTCCATTTTTATTCTTATCTTCCCCTAGCATAGTGGCTTCTCACTGTCGAGGTACCCTCAAAGGTTCTGAATTTAATATCCATTTTCTTAACACTTCCTGAGTGGGAAAACTTCTCTCTTGGATAGATAGGTCCTTCAAGCCTTCTTGCATTCTTTCAACCTTGACAACTAATTCTTTTGATTTATGTCCCTCCTACGTTATTACTTTTCTTTGTTGCTTCAACTTGTCCTCTCGTTCTTCTATTAGTCGGTCTATTTTCCTAGCTATGAAATCCATTAATTATTTCTTTTTCTTTTCTCTAGCTTCTTCCTCTGCTTTCCTTCTGATCTGATCCTTCTCAATCCAAGTTTTACATAACAAAAGTGGGAAAGGGGCATTGTCCTCAACAAACCTAATGACTTCAAATTCTTCTTCAGTCAATGTTCCATGAACAATAAGAGGTACAGTAGTTACTCTTCCACATAAAGTTATCATCTTTCCCTTAAACAAGCCTATCCTTCCTAAAGAAGGTGCCACAATAGGCTTTCCCAAAACTTTCCAAGTTTCTTCTATCATAATATTGACTTGTGTTTCTTCATCCAAGACTATACAGTCTATGTCGAAGTCTTTTATTCTTGCACTTATGTGTTTTTTTTCTTTCTGGCTTTCTAATAAACTGACATCTTTATGAATATCCATCATTTCTTCCAACTGTAATAACATAGTCTAAAATTCCTCTGACCTTTTCTCTTTATGTCTTCCTAACATGCTTGTGATCTCTTGACTTTTTTCATAGTTTTCTTATCTTATGCCCATCCCTTCAACTTTATCAATAATCCTAGGACAATCCTCAACCTCATGACCAACAATCTTACAACAAAGAAAAATATGGCTTACCCCAGGGCATTCCTTAGCAAGATGTCCCGACCTTCTACAATTATAACACAAAGTTAATCCTCTCTTTATCTTAAATGTTCCCCAATCTTTTCTATACTGCATACTTCCCCTACGATCATAGTGTTGGACCTGCAATATGCAAAAACTATTTCTAGGTTCCTGCATCCACTTATCAGTCCAAAAACTCTTTCTATGCATAGGAATAACATATCTTTCTTTATTTTCATTAAATTTACTCAAATGCACTCTTTCTTTCAACTTCGCCCTAGCCTTCAGACTAGGACATGATCTATTTAACATACTTAAATTCATGCTTTCAAAACAAAAAAATTCACTTATCTTTCTCTTACCAAAGCACAAATCTTGATTATTTTAGGATCTTACCTATTTTCTTCAGAACAACTTACTTTCTTGGCACAAATATTCGCAAGTCAATTACATTACTGTGCACTTCAGCAACAAATCTACACACAGATATTCTCTTTTTCTTTACTTCAGTTCCCAACAATCACAGTTTCAGGTCCCGACAATAGAACCATTTTTTGGCACAGGGGCAAACCTAGGGTTTAACTCTTAACATCGCACCAACAAAACCATGACTATCGTCCCTTTCAATGACACCTGCAAAGCGAAGTAGGTGATGTCTCACTTGAGGTAGAAGCAGGGGGGTTACAGGATGCATGTGCCTGTAACTAAGATGGGACACAAATCTGTGATAATAGAAATTCAATCACTCCTGTGCACTAAGCCACATAGTCAAACTTCGCATAAGATAGGATATCTACACACTAAGCGCTAGATCCTCCTTTTTTGCCTTCCAAAAATAGGTCAAATGCATAGAGACACAATCTTTATCACAACACTTAGCACCTTCTACAAAATCACAATCGAGCACAAAGCCTCAACCACATGCATTCCTTTGCACAAAGAAACTCGAACTACTTGCACTGAGCTACTTCTACAATACATTCCCATTTATTTATACTTTACAAACCCTTATAATAAGGCCTAAACATGGGGAAAACCCATGGGACGACATCCAAAAAAACCCGTTACGAAACCCTAGAGGACCATTTACTGGGTCCACATAACCCTCAAAATAGGTGAGATCCGCGATCTCATCTAGGCCTGGGTGCTCCTACTTCGATCGACATGTCAAATTCCAAAAGTGGGCCAAAACTGACCAACGTTTCCCCAAAACTTAGTCGAGGGCCAACACACACCTTGTAGACACTATGTACTCCTTTCACTTTCGCTTTGAAGAGAAATAATTGAAACTTATCTATTCCTCACAGATTCATACATTCAACCATGTAATGCATTCATAACATAAGAACAAGTAAATAATAGAGAATTGAAAGTAAACAGAAAGCCTACCATTCACTCATTCAAAAAGACATAGTAACAACAAAACCAAACACTTTGGATCAATGCTTATTTGTTACATTCATTCATATTATACATACATGGACTCATAAAATATCCTTCACTGGTCTCAACAACAACTACAATAACTTGCAATGCTCTCCAACCATCAACAACCTTATTTGGGCAACAATACATTTATTTATACAAAAAGAGTTGATCGAGATTTTCCCTCCAACTACCTTAGTGCTATCCTATCAAATTAAAAGATTTCAACTACCAAGGCTTATTATAATAAATGATAGGTACAGACAGATAAGAGAGAATGCTTTGAATATGTACTATAACCTACTACATTAAAGGAAAATACACTCCCCATCGATCTCACACGATGGTTCAACCTCTAAACATTTAAGATCTTCTTTAATTACAATCTTTTCAATATATTTGTGTGACATGCCATCTTAAATTCAAAATCACTTCAAAATGCGTGCTAGGGCACTGAGTTGTCCCCCACTTGTGCTTTGATGACGATGTTGTTGCATCATACTCCTCTGGACAAAATTTCATGGACTCCCGTCCATGAGCTCCTGCAATGACCTTCCATGCTTTTGAATATCTTCTTCATTTACCCAACTAACATCTTCTATTGGGTGTCCTTTCCACTTTACCAAATACTCAGAATAGGCATTTCTCCTAGTTCTCTTACCAAACCTCTGATCTATGATCTCCTCCATCTGCATCTTTTTTACTATAAGAATCTTTTTCTCCCACTGGATCTCTTTCTGATATTCTAATCCTTTGATGTCATCCTTCCTATAAGGATACAGGTCTAAAATTTTGAGTATGGGTGATATACCCACATCCTCTTGTAGCTCTATCTCATAAGCATTAGCATCAAATTTTCTTAGGATCTTGCACGGTCCTATATTATTCAAATTTAGTTTGTTATATGTTCCCCTTGGGAACCTTTCCTTCCTGATATGTGCTAGAACTTGATCTCCCACTTCAAATTGAAGTTCTCTCCTATGTTGATCAACTCTACGTTTTTTTTCACTGCAGTTGTTCTACAACTTCTCTTTAATCTGATTACGAAGCTTCTTCATTTCTACTGTGAAGTCTTCTACTCCAACGCTTCTGAATTCATTCTCCTCCAAATATATCAACTTTGATACTCCTTTTGGATGCATTCCATATACTATTTGGAATGGAATCTTTCCCATACTCTTGTTTAATGAGTCATTGTATGTAAACTTTGCTTGTGATAGAATCTTATCCCACTGCTTATGATGTTCAGTGACCAGAATCCTCAACAAATTCCCTAAACTCTGATTTACCAGCTCAGCCTGTCCATCTATTTGAGGGTGATATGTTGAAATAAAGGATAATTTTTTCCTCAGCTTCTTCCACAATTTCCTCTAGAAGTTTCTAACAAATTTAGTGTCCCTATCTGAAACAATACTCTTGGGAAACCCATGAAGTCTCACAACTTCCTTGAAAAAAAAATTTGGAATATGTGTTGCATCATTAGTTTTCTAGCATGGGATAAAGTTTGCCATATTTGATAATATATCAACTAAAATGAATTTGGAATCACTTACCCTTTGTGTTCTTGGCAACCCCAACATGAAATCCATTCTTATTGCATCCTAAGGCCTATCTAGAATAGGCAATGGTTGATACAACCCAGTGTTTTGTCTCTTTCCTTTTGCATACTGGAAAATATTACATATGTTTACAAATTTATTCACATCTTCTCTCATACCTGGACAATAGTATGGACTGTTCAACTGTGCAAATGTCTTGTCATGGCCAAAATGTCCTGCTAGGCCTCCACTTTGTTTTTCTTTCAACAAATTATCTCTCATCGACAACTTTGGTATGCACAATTGGCTACCTTTAAACAATAATCCCTCTTGAATCAAATACTTTGTCCATTGGATTCTGTCTCTAGGAAGAAGATTTTCACATGCTTCATATGCTTCTTTAAAATATGGATCATCACAATACATCTCCTTAAGGTGTTCAAACCCTAAAGTTTTCACTTGAAATTCCTGCAGAATCAAACATTTCCTGCTCAATGCATCAACAACTTTGTTAGCATTACCAGAAATATGTTTAATGACAAAAATGAAATTTTGCATAAAATGTATCCACTTAACATGTCTTTGATTTAACTTCTCCTGTTTGGTTATGAATTGTAAAGCCTGATTATCACTATACAAAACAAACTCTTTTGGTACAAGGTAGTGCCTCCATTTCTTCAAGGCTTGAATTATTGCATAAAACTCTTTATCATATGTGGAGTACTTCCTCTTGGTGTCATTCATATTCTCACTGAAATATGCAATAGGTCTATTGTCCTGGCTTAAGACTGCTCCAATTGCAACTCCACTAGCATCACATTGTACTTGAAATGTCTTCTCAAAATCTGGTAAGACTAGCATCAATTGTTCGGTTATATTCTCCTTTAATATCCTGAAGCCTTTCTCAACTTCTTTTGTCCATTTGAAATACTTGTGTCTCTTCTTCACTATATCTAACATTGGTGTACAAATGCCAATGGAATTTATAATGAACTTTCGATATAAACTTGCTAATCTATGGAAGCTTCTCACCTCAAATATGCTTCTTGGCGATGGCCATTCTCTGATTTCTCTCACCTTCACTAGATCCATATTCAATTCATTTCAAGAGATTATAAAACCCAAATAAATGAGTTATTTCTTCATAAAAGAGGGTTTCTTCATATTTATCAACAACTTCTCCTGCTGCAACCTTCTCATCACTAATGTTAAGTGCCTCAAATGCTCTTCTTTAGTTTTACTAAAGACTAATATATCATATAGATATACAATAAAAAACTTACCAATAAAATCTTTCAATACCTCATTCATCAATCTCATAAAAGTACTCGAGGCATTTGTTAAGCCAAATGGCATAACAAGTCATTCATACAACCCCTCATTTGTCTTGAAGGATATTTTTCACTCATCACCTTCTCTCATCTTTATCTGGTGATATCCACTTTTCAAGTCTATCTTAGAAAAATAACTTTCTCCTCTCAAGAAATCCATTAAGTCATCCATCCTGGGTAAAGGAAATATGTACTTGATGGTGATTTTGTTTATAGCTCTTGATTCTGTACAGAATCTCCATCCTCCATCTTTCTTTGGACTCAACACTGTTGGTACTGTGCATGGACTCAAGATTTCTCTAACCAAAACTTTGTCCATCAAATCCGAGACTTGCTTCTTTATCTCCTCATTCTCTTGAGCTGTCAATCTGTACGCTGCATTGTTTGGAATAATATCTCCTGGTATGAGTTCAATGTGATGGATGATACTCCTGATACATGGCAATGAGATAGGTAACTCATCCACTACTATGTCAGCAAAATTCTCTAACAACTCTTGAATTTCTTCAGGCAAATCATCCATAAAAGTACTTGTAAGGATGAATTTGGGATTCCTCACTACAACAAATGACATCTCCTATTCCTTCTTGAATTCACTTAGGAGTTCCTTCCCGCTCATGAGAAGCATACTTGTGCTACCCTCTTCCTTCACTTTCTTATCCTCTATTGGCAGTAGAATGTCCGTCCTACCATTTTTCTCCAAGGTATAAATATTTTTCCTCCGATCATGAATGGAATTCCTGTCAAACTTCCATGGTCTCCCCAACAAGACATGACATACATCCATGGGAATCACATCACACAAAATATCATCTCTATATCCTCCTATCTTAAATTAAACTAGGCATTGTTTAGTTACCATTACCTGGTGTCCTTTTTTCAACCATGAGACTCTATATGGGCTCGGATGTTCAGTTGTCTCCAACTCAAACTTCTCCACCATTTCTATGGATACCAAGTTATTAGTGCTCCCACTATCAATTATCACCTTTCATACCTTGTCTTTAGTCTTGCAAGCAATCTTGAACAAACTGTTCCTCTACATTGGTTTTTCCACTCCTTTCTTAGGCCTCAAGAGAACCTTCCTCATCATCAAGGATCTCCCATCTTCTATGCCTTCTACCTCAAAATTCCTCTTTTGCGCTTCTGAAATGTGAGCTTTGCCTCCTCCTTCTTTCTTTCTCTCAGGGCATTCCCAAGACATGTGTCCTAGTTTTTACAGGCAAATCACTTCACCTCTCCTCCTCTTCCTTGAGGAAAAACATTCTTTCCACCATAATGTCTCCCTCGAGAACTTCTTCCTCTTTCTGAGTGACTGTGAGGTTTTCCAGTCTCAACCTTAGGATTTTGTACCTTGTCATGGATAGTTCCCTTACCTCTGTTTAGACTTATCCCTCTGCTTCACTGATTCTATTTCTTGGCCAAATTTTCTTCTTCTTTCAACGCAATATGATAATAATATTCTACTATTCTTACTACTATCATGTTGATTTCATCCTGGATTTCATATCTTAGGCCATTAATATACCTAACAACCTTTTCATCATATTTTTTTCTCTGTCCAACCCTGATGTTCAACTTATAAAATCCTCCATGTATTCTTTTACTGTCAATCCTTTCTGTCTCAGGTTTTGCAATTTCCTAAACAGATTTATCTAGTAATCCTGGGGTATGAATTTATCTTTCATCTTGGCTACCATTCTATCTCAGTTCTTGATTTTTTTCTTTCCTTTTCTTCTCCTTTCATCCTACAGTTCATCCCACCACAGTGCTGCATATCCCTTCAATCTGGTGACAAAATGCTTCAATTTCTTCTCCTCGTCGACGTCTTCATAATCAAAGTACTTGTCCATTGCTCATATCCAATCAAACAACTCTTCAACATCCAAGTTGCCTTCGTACATTGGTATGTCTATCTTTGCTCTAGCTCCCAATTTGAAAACAACTTTCAGCAAGTGTTCTTCTGCAACATCCTCTACTACAGCTTCAACTTCCCTTTCTTCACTCTTTACATCACTGACGTCTCCAACATCAGGTGCTATCCTTTGTGTTGTCTCCATAGCATCGAATATTGCACGAATTTATCTCATCTCCCTTTCCAGGTCTCGATTTTGTACAGGTGGCTCCGCACGTCTTCTAGGTAGCATGGTCCTAAACTTTTCTTTCACACAGAGATTCAAAAGAAACTTAATGATACCAGACTACCTATTCTTGCCCACAGAAACTAAATCTGTGGAAAAGATACAAATTAATGCAGCCCCCCCTTCTCTCGTTGGGGTTGTGCGACCTCTCGGTCAACTCTTCAAGACTCTGCTAGCCCCTGGGATCAGTTTACATAGGCCCCTTTTGGTTTCCCATGCAGTCTTGTTTCACCTGCATGCCCTTTTTCTAGCACTTCTGGTATCTTTAATTGGCATGTGCTAGCTCCTTTTCCTAGGCTCTTCTTCTTTATGATAGTGGGCTATAACCTCAGGCCAACCCTCCTTCGCAACTTTGGGCTTCAACTATTTTGGATGCAACTAACCCATTTTTATCCAAACTCCGAATCGACAGAAACACCTGGACCAGATCTACAGCCCACGCTCCCCTGACAGCCAACGATTGTGATCTACTTTAGAAATTTGGGACTTACAACCTTAGGGATTCCACTCTCCTATTTCTCTTGAAGTGTCCTATCATGAAAGTGAGGGATCTGATGCCACACGTCTACACAATCTGACAGCTGGGATTAACATCCCTCGATTTGATGACAAGTGTCCTCCTCAGATCGATGCCCATGATATTTTCCACTAATCTGGCCTTCGATATTTTTGGATATTCCACCCTCGCTTTCCTCCGAAGGGATATTCCTCTAAAGTCTGTGGATCTCTGCCACGTGTCCTTCCTGGATCCAATGGTCTATATCTCCTCATCCTTCACAACTTCAGCAACAACCGTTGTTTGCTCTACACAATTCTTTTGTAGCTCTACCTCCTGAACTCTTTGATCCGCTACCATGTATCCTCCTTGCAACCAACAACTAGGATTTCTTCACGGCTTTGGGACTTTGATGATCCCCACTCCTTAAACACTTATAAACCTTTGAATACTTGGAGTGTCGAAGGAATCCAAGGCTAACCTCCATGCAACTCTCCCAAATCTAATGGTTTGGAATGATCCCGCTTCCTTGGAATGGATCCTTCTTGTTAATTTGGCGAATATTAAAGGGCTCCTCCATATTGAAGAAATTTCATCCGCTATCTCTTCTGAGCTTGTTTTTCCTCAAAACCTATAACTCCTCAGAGTGTTTCTTTGACTCTTAGTCAAATTTTGACTCTGTGCACACCTTGTGACAAGTCTTCTTCCATGACTCAACTTCTTTGTGAGTGACTATGCACACCTTGCAATAGTTCCTTACATGACTTTGTTGTTCCTCCTAAACAATATGACACTTAGTGTGTTTTTTCCTGCACACACCTTGCGAGGTCCTCTGCACTCTTTGCAAACAACTTCAAGTTATCTCTCATGAGCTTCTAAGTCAAAACA
>ML783135.1:441141-457106 GCA_009831015.1 Picea engelmannii | reverse complement strand
GAGGGAAGCTCCAACTCCCCAATTCTTTGGCTACAACCCCCTATTTTCTCCAACTACAACCGGAAGGTGGCTACAACCACCTTTCCTTGCCCCGTCCAACCACCTTGAAATATAAGTAGAATGATGGAACCACTATCACACTATCACTGTGAGATATCTTGATGTAAATCTGTACCAATCAAACTGCAACTTGTAACAACCTATACCAATAACCTGTTCCAACATGTACCATACATCAACCTGTACCTCAACCCGTACAATAAACAAATGCATTAACCATGCACCAAACCTGTAAAAACAACCTGTCACAATAACTTGTCCAAACAACCTATCACAACAACATGTCTCATCAATCTTATCAACCAAATCAGATCTACTCACCAATATCAATCACCAAGGAAACTCTCATTGATATTCACAATATCACCAAGATGTGCATCAACCAATCATAACACAACAAATCATATTCATCACCAAGATCAATATGTGCTTCTAATAATATACCAAGACAAGTATGCTACATCATCCGTAAACCATGTGTCAACAATACTACTAACACGTGCCTCCAACCATGTATCAAGTATGTACCAATCATGCATCAACTACTCATCAGCTACTCATCAACTATGACTCATCAAGATGTACCAACATCATCAACTATACACCTCATGTATGCTCTGACTCATCAACTACTTGTATCAACCATGTGCCCAACATGTACCTCAACCAAAATCCCTCATCAATTTCATCATCCAAATCTGATTTGTAACTCTGTAATAGACCTGGGGGATATGATCACATACCTACAAACCTTCCTTAACTTTAACAACAAGAGACTATCATTTTCATCGAACTTTACTTTAGTTTCACATGACTAATTTTGGATTAGTCAACAACCCTAAATTGAAATAATCATAACTATGTACCTGTAATGAATAAAGATATGAAAATAGTACACAATGTTCTTCAGTGTATTTTATGCAATTCCTCCAGGTTTCACTACTTAGAACCTCTCAGAAAAGGAGTTATAGCAAAAATGACATACCTTGTTGAATTCTGGCTTATTCTAGTGAGAGAACTTGTAGAGCATGCCCCACATGGGATATTTTTTGTATGGATATGAAAATGGTACAAAAAACACTATATATTTTACTCTAACCAATACATTTTGTCTTACTGAATTTGGATCTATTATGAAGAAGTTATGACGTTTTAACCCAAAACACCTGTTTTAGACTAGTTTGAGGACTAGCCACAAACCTTATATTCCATGGAGTGTAACTCCAAAAATACAACGACCCACAAGCTAAAAATTTTATCACAGCTACTTGGATATGTTTCCTTAACGACCTCCATATTTCACAGTCTAAATCATTCTAGAAAAAAATTTATTGCGAAAATGGTGAGATGACCTGTAAATAACATACCTTAGAAAGCATCATCAAAATAATTTATCCTCCCTTGAATTTCAACCTTCTTTACTTCACCTTATCTTTGAAATTCGCCTTAGATATCCTTTCGTTACCTCAATCACTTATAGATATTCAATATGCTCAAGTGTATTTGAATGAGAGACCTTTGCCAATTATTTATACTTTCATGTAGCTTCCTCAAGGGGTTACCTTCTAATCATCTTAACCCACTTTCGTTTTTTTAGGGCTAACCCACTTCTAACCACTTGTCCACTTGACTTAACCACTTTCCACAATTAGTAAGTTCTCCATTAAATTTTTTATTTAAATAATTTTTTTTGCATCCACTTTGACTTATAGTACACTCATCACTTCATTTTATTATCTAAACAATTTCTTCTTTGCAACCACGTTGACTACTTTGACCTTTTGGGGCTTCTAGATGACTCATGAGGGTTCTCCAACTTCACTTGGCCATAACTCTCTAACTGTGAGGAGTTATGTGACGTTCCACATAGCACCGAAAATGACATGACATGTACTATCCATCTAGAATAGTCTTTCCTACAAATATATCAAAACTCATACTATTATCCATCAAACAAACTTGGTTCCATTACCAAAACCTTTGTGCTACAGAAATTTGCTAGAAAAATTTCTTCAAGGGTTGACATCAATGAAAACTAACCCAATTAATGAATAACCTCCCCCTTTGGCATTGATGGAAACACTTTGATGCAATAATGAAGTCATATCACTCATGCTCCCCCTGTGACCATTTCTCCCCTTAGAACCATGCCTTTGTGTTCTCTCTCCAAGAATTTCTATCCTGCATGTGATAAGTCTCTCCCTCTTTGTCATCAACTTTGTCATCAATGGAAAAGGTATATTTCCATCTGGGGCTACTCCCCCTAATTGAACTTTCCTTGGGGATACTCCCCCTGACTAAACTCTTCCTGAAACTGATCTCCCAACCTGAATTGTCCTATTTATGGTGTTTCCTCGTGTAAATATAAGACATATAAGATAAGAATTCAAAAGAATTCATTTTGGAGTAGAAATTACTCCAAGTCTCCGACGAAGATACTCAAAGGCTTCTCTTAGAAGTGGTTTTGTAAAGATGTCTGCCACTTGTTCTTTTGTGTCCACATATTCAACTATGATTTTCTTCTCTACAACCTGTTCCTGTAGAAAGTGATACTTGATTGGAATGTTCTTCATCTTGGAGTGCATCACCGGTTTCTTTGAGATACTGATGTTTATTGTATTATCACAATAGATTGGAATGGGCTCATCATACTAAACTTGTATATCTATCAGTTTGTTTCATCCATAGAACCTGTGTACAACATCTTGTTGTTGCAATATACTTTGTTTCGACTGTAGATAAACATATTGATGATTGTTTCGTGTTTAGCCAAGATACTAAACACTCACCCAAGTAGAACGTTGCTCCACTGACGCTTCATTAGTCATCAATGCAACCTGCCCAATCTACATCTATGTAGGAAATAAGTGATAGATCCTTTCCTTTTGGATACCATAATCCAAACTCTTTTCTTCCTTTGAGATATCTACAAATCCTCTTCATTGCTAAGACATGTGATTCCTTTGGTGCCACTAGTACATTTGGGTCAAATTTTGACGGCGCGTTCGATGAAATTGCCACTTTATATTGTCGAGAAAATGAAAAATAGCGGACCCCCTCAAACGTCATTTCACATGATGTCACTTTTCTAACGACATAGATTTTGTCTTTATTGTGAAATTTCATGTGGACACGTGTCATCTCATATTTGACTGTCCAAACCCCATATAGTCATTATAAGACTGACATCTTGGAGGTGGCAAGACCAACGTCCTGGACGTGGCAAGAGAGATGTTTTTAACGTGGCAAGAGCTACATCTTGGAGGTGGCAAGAGAGATGTATTGAATTTGGAAAGAGTGGCATATTGGACGTGGAAAGAGCGACGTCTTGGAGGTGGCAAGAGAGACGTCTTAGAGGTGGCAAGAGAGACGTCTTGGAGGTGGCAAGAGAGAGGTTAAGAGGTATCATCTTCGACGTGGTTACTCTGGGAGCGACACTCTTGGAGGTGGAAAGAGCGACATCTTGGAGGTGGCAAGAGATACTTCTTGGATGTGGAAAGAGAGACATTAAGAGGTATCATCTACGACATGGTTTCTATGGGAGAGACACTCCAAGATGTCGCAATAGCAACTGTGTTGTACGTATTTAAAAAAAAATACAATATCAATACTGAGAGGAACATGTACATTAACCTGTTAGAAAGTAATGGATGTGCTCGTTTAACCATAGACAATATAGAAATATTTTCACCCAACCATAGGATGAAGCCACCCCCAAGCACCTTAACCTTGACAGAGAATCATTTCGAAAGAAAACCCTAGGCTAGATAGCCAAAAAAAGGTGGCGCACCTTTCTCCAAGGATAGCGCACCAAACAAGAGTAACAAGAGCTGATCAGAGAGTCCAAACCATAACCAAGAGAGAGTCCAAGACAAAACCAAAATTTTCTTGTTGCAACAGCTGCAACAACAACTCTTCTCAAAACTTGTGCACAAACTGGCCAACTGCAGTGTGCACAAGTGTTCTTCTATAGTTCTGAGAATACTGGCCATTATGAAGACTAGCATCTTGTATTTATACTATTTCTGGCAGACTGCCTCAACTGACTTCTCATTCTGGGTGCTAATTTAACCAGTATATAACATTTCCTTTAGCTGACTTCTTCTCTTGGTGGATAATAACCTAATACGAATTATCATCTTGAGCCGACTTGTCTTATAGGGTTATTAGCCAACTAATTAGGGTTTCTTCTTGCTTCCCAGAATATTCTATTCTTGTCAGGTTTACACACAGAGGTAAATACCTCCTATAGCTACCATAATATCAACAATATCTTCAACTTGTAACCTCAATTTCCATTTAGGGATAATATGCATTTAATCCCAAATTGTCAAGGTTTAAGAGCTTAATATTATCTCCTCGAATGGATCGTTGAATCATTTTATGTTTCTAAATCACTTGGGCAGAGAGATCAAGCTACCAAACGATTCCTTGAATCAACATATCATCCCATTAAATCCCAAGCAAAGAAAGATGATTTATCTTAAGTTTTCTTTGTAGGGTTTTATCATCGGATCTGAAGAAAATCATTCACCTCAAGGATCATTTTTTTCCTTAGGTGTGTCCAGTTGTCAAATAAACTACTGAAACTGCCCAAGAAATCCATCATTTCTCCAAATCTTTACCTCTATCAATCATCATTCGATATCTTTTTCTGCAGAGGTTTACAACGGGTAAGTAGGGTTTTATTTAGAGTGGTTTTGATAGAATCTTCTTAAGTTCCCTTTGAAAACATCCAAATATATAACATCACTTTCAAATTTTGTTGTCTTACATGCCGAGTTCAAAATTGTTACAATGYATTTGTAGCAGCCCTAAACACCATTAATATCATTTMTCGATCTGATCTTAGTTCCAGTATGCCAAACACTCACATAGTTTACATGAACATGACTTATTTCCTATTGCATGAATCGATCTCAGTTGACACCARTAAGAAGTTCATCAACAAAATMTTTTCTTTACCCCTTTAACAAATTTTCCCTCTCATCTTCTATCCAATCTTTGTCAAACCAAAATATTGTAGACAAAGCGACAGACAAACATTTGTTCATTGGACTATYTWWCAGAAATATTGTGAAGACTTTTCTTGCCAAACCTTTTAGCCACCCAAATTTCCTCAAAGGTTGATTTAAACTGTCATATTGTTTAAGGATCCTAAGGTTTAAAGGGGTCATAATGGACCACTCCAGTATACCAATCATTTCGCACCTCTTTTGATAACATTTCAGTTTAGGGATTGTTGAAGTGTATTATTAGAATCAGTGTTTGCTGGAAATAAATTGTGTCATTGTATCATTGGCATCATTTGAAGGATCAAAATCTATTCGTCAATTCAGTTTCTTTTTTCATACAGATCAGTGACCTAATCCTTTGATTCCTTATTTGTTTTTTTCAAAGGAGGGATTGCTATCAAGTTTAGTCTATGATATTGAGTTTTTCTTTTGGGATTGGGCTAAGGTTTTGGTGTCTGCTTCAAAAATGTCACATCCTTCTATTACAACATTAGAATACATGTCCAATGACTCAATATATTACACATATACTTTTGGGTTCACTATCAATATTTCCCAATATATTGAGGGTGTTCATGTCAACACTCTGAATTAAATGGTTTTCTATCCATAACAACTTATATGTGTTAACCAATATTCTTGTGGAGGAAGAAAATGTTATAGTCTGCATAATTCACAACATAATATCCTTGGTCCGTGATTGATTTATTGATTAATATCTTGAAATGTTGACTATGGTACATTATGCATTTCGAAATTGAAGAGAACTTGCATCGTTTCTTGTGTTTAAAAATAAAATACATTCTTAGTGAACAATGAGAGTTGGTTGCGAGTAACTTATTGGCAAAACAAATTGATGATGCCATATATGTTTCACTAAACATTGTAAAAATAACTTTACACATATAAACATCAAGAAGCATTATCTTTCACAAAGCGCAAAAAGATCACAACCTTGAGTAATCAATAGCCTCAAACATACTTAATCTTAAAATTTACTAGACATTTTCCATTTATAGAAAACCAACATTTAGACTAGGGAATAGGGCCTTGGTTGTAGGGTGGACAGTAAATTATCCAAGGCCATAAACCAACTAGAAGTTATTAGGGTGTGCAAAATCCAATAGTAGAAAGAGGTGCCACGAAAGCTCCTCTAACACAAGAGTTCGACACGAGGTTGCACTTAGAGAAAGTGGGGAAGATATCCCCTCTCTGTGTGTTCTAGTGTTTGTGAGATCAATTGGACTACTATATGTACATGGAGTTCAAAAGTGAGAGGCCCCCTGGGTGGAATCACTTTCGAAATTTAGAGCTTTGTTTCCCTGCCCGACCTACAATTGTTCTGCCCGGATCCCAAATGTGAAGTGGTAACTAGTTTTCCTGTTGATTGCCTAGATTTTAAGTGTGCTTTGTGATACCATATATAGTCCTTACTTGACTTATGTATCAGAACTATAGCTAATAGTAATTGATATATTTACATGGGATCCCCCCCTTGGCTCACTCATTCCAAGCCTAAAGGAGGAGTAAGTCATATAGGTGACAACTAGTGACCCACTTAATAGTTTCTTTAGGCTTTCCCTCACACTAAAGGATGGGATTTTTCTTTTGGGGGTGTCTAAGAGATAAAAAGACCCAATAATATTTGAAATTTTTGGTTCTCTACAAGATAGTTAATTAGTAGAACAATATTTAAGGCTATATACAAGCCAAGGTAGCTATCTCTAGTGCTACAGTTCCAAAAATAGTGCAAACAAGAAGCAATTCTATTGAAAATTTAAAGAACTTTGAAGTCCTTAAGACAATATTACATTATAAATTTTGTATTTCTCTACTAGATGGTTTGATCACAATCCCCTTTCAAAACAAAAGCATTCATTTTTGTTAAAAAAACATGAAATCACTATTAGACGACTTAAAGGGATCCATCCCATTATGCCCTTTACAATAACTGAATAGACTACAAGAATTCAACACATTTGAACATTGATATAAATATAAATTCAATTTCATAGCTTGATAGTGGAAGGAAACTCACAAGAAAACATTAGGTTGTTAAATATGTTGATGCAAGATGGTGGAACTTGGTTATGATGCATATGTGATCATTGGGTTGTTGGAGGAAGTTGAATCCAGTCATCTCCAAAAACTCAAAATACTTGCAACTTTCTCCATCCTAAGTAGAATGGAACTTTCACTTAAAGAGCTCATAGAAATGACCCTCATGCATATCAGACAATCATGGAATGAGGTCACCAATAGACTTACCAATGGAAACTCTAAAGGATCTGTTTATGCAATAAGTTAGGAGACCTACCATTCTCAACCATGAAGTTGAGTTGTGAAGAGTTGCTAAATAAGTCCAACCTCACTCATAAGCTACGGTAACGGTGGTAATATGGCTATATCCTCATCAAGAAAAAGGACTACAGTAACGGTGGAAATATGGATATATTCTCATCAAGCAAAAGGAATAATGATCGTTACACCTAGATCCAACATCTTGCAGGCCTGCCATTCTTGACCTTGAAGTCGAGTGTGAAGTCTGGCCTTGCTCATAGGCTATAAGGTAATGGTGGGAAATATGACTAAATCCTTGTTAATCAAAAGAAACAATGATTGTTACACCCAAATCCAACACCATGGAGGACCATCCAAAACCCAATGATATTCACCTTCAACATCTCAAGGTAGACCTTAATGGCAGAAATGAAGGCCACAATGCACGACTATTTCTATAGAGGGCTAAGTTCTTAACTTTTGAATGACATATTTCATATGTGGAAAAAAAAACAAGTATAAGCCACCAAAAATAATAGATGTTAGGCTTTGGTTTATCATCTATCGCGTAGGGAAACCATGCGTGCTCATCAATCTACTAGACCTTTTTATGATAAACGTGAAAAAGAGTATCATCCTTGATATGCAATGGAGAACCTTGTTTCATTTCTTGTGTCACTGGTTAAATGAGACAAACATAGAAACACAATTACAACCTACATACAACCTCAAACACGGAAAACCCAATGACCATGAAGGATATTACATTGCCTTTTAACTATCTATTTTAATGTATTTTTTTCACTCTCAATATTATTAAAATTGTATAGCTGGATTTAAAAAAAGCCTTTTATCTCGTTTTTTAAATTCATGGCACAGATACACTCTCCAAAAATCCTCAAACACAAAAACCCAATTACAATGTAGCATATTACATTGTTCTTTAACTATTTATCTACTTTAATATATCTTTTTTCAACTTCTAATGTTGTTAAATTGTATAGCATGACATCCAACCAACAGACAATTTTTATTCATTTATTTGTAAATAAGGCATGGTGGGAAGCTGCAAGATTCCTGCTATCCCATATTTGTAAATAAATGTTTCTTCTGTAATAAAAATAAGCAGCTTCTAAGTTTAATCTGATTCCATCCTATCTGTGTGTAATGTGGCTGGATTTTTTTTTTTTTTCTCCAGAAATCTTTAAAAAGACATGAGTGATTTTTATCAAACAATTGTGCTTTTAGAATTTCAGTGGGAAGTAAAAGGAAATTTTGGAAAAGTAGTGAGTGAAATAACATACGCCGACAAAGAATACACGTCAACAACAACCATTGTTACAAGTAGGCAGGTCCTCAAAAATGAAAGCTCACAGTATTCCTAAACATGGAACTCAAATATCAAATTCAATGTCAACAAATAATTCATGTGTTAGGACTCATGAGATAAAGCCAAATTTGATATTGTAAACCATACTTAGCCATTGCTAAATAAGTGGATGAGTCTTAAGGAAAGAAAGATGACAGAGTGCATTACACACAATATTTTATCACTCAAACCTTATACAAACAAAGACTACACAATAATGGCCAAACTAAGCTATTTGTCATACCCATGTTGTCCACTTCATTGGTGGAGATGACATCTTTTACTTCTACAGGTTCTTTTTCCCTTAATTCACTACATAGCATACTTAGTCATTCCCTGAGCTGCATGGGCCATGTCTTTTATGATCGTCTCAACTGATTGTCGAGCATTATCCAGGGCTTCTCCTGGAATGGGAACAACAACCAACTTGTCCATTAATCTCTCTTTCATAAGAAATAATCTTCTCCTGATATCTTCAGCATATCCTTTGGAGGCTTCCAGAACACCAAACCCCTTGTTCCACAGCTACAAGTGCTCTATATTGGCCCCATAATCATTACCATTAGTTTGATACTTTCCATGTCCATTAATGAATTCTTCATCTCCATTTTCAGCATTTAAACCTTTCTTCGGACTCTGAATATAAACCCCATTCTGTAGAGCATACATATTACCTTGTTTATCTTGTGTAACAAAGTTTAGTATACATTAATTTCTAGAAATGAAAATGATCTGAAGTGCAATATGCTATACTGATCCATGATATTTAAGCATCAAGATGCATATAATAGAGCTAAAACTGCATGAATAAAATTGGCAGTCCAACAAATAAAACCCTACAAGACGTCAGGTCTTAATAGAAGAGTGTGATGCAACCACTCAACTCCATTCGATGAAAAAATGTTCAATAAAGAATGGCCTAGTATCCCTTTCCCACGTTGCCAAAATTATCATCATAGCCAAAATCATCCTTAGTTTTTCATGTGCTTATGCCCTCAGATGTTCCATCATACCCAACACCCGAACTCTGACTATAGCTACCACCACTTGTGTTATTGGATTAATTGGTAGGTGCGGACACTAACTGATCTCCCTAGATCCACCTAGATCTAGAACAAAACACACCAGAACATGACGCTTTCCTTAAGTTTTAGATATTGAATTTACTAACTAAAGAGGGATAGGTGACATACCGTTTAAATTTCGCTTCCTCTCGCTATCGTCATCCTAGCTCCATTCCAATTCTCATACAATGATGAACCTACAAAAGAATGCAACCAACCAGAGTGATAGAAATAGCATAAACTCAATATAAACCTATGTATGTGATCAAGGAATCATACAATAAAAAACAACAAGCTTTATAGGAAAGAATCATATTATTGTATCATATTAAATGTGAAAGAGAGATTACAACCATGGCCTTGATGTCGTAAGGTCCCTTCGAACTGTCCTTCATTCCCCACACACTTCCATTCCAAGAATTCTGAGAGCACAGATCTGATAATATTCACAATCTATCTTGACAACGACAAAACTCAAAGACACTCCGACCAAGCTAATAATTCCAAGCCAAATCCAACTTAGCCCTTCTCCATGAGATCTCCTCTCCTTTTATAAGTTGAAGAGGATAAGTTGAGGAGGTAAGGATGATCCCACTAAATCATGAAAGTGAGTAAGATCCAAACCATTCAGATGCCACCTCACCATGGAATTTTCTCCTTCTAGAAGATTCAAGAAAACGCTCATTTTTCCCACGTGTAAGCATTCTCGCACCCTGCCTAAATAGTAGAATGCAAACTCCTCACGACCTAGCTATGATGCAGCCTGCGAGAATCAGGCATTCTCACACCCTAGCTATATTGCAGCCTGTGAACTTCCTTTTTTATAGGGTTTTTACAAAGGAAAATGCAACTTATTTTCTCGGGAAAAGTTCTTCTCCCTTTCTTCTTCAGGAACTCAGGCCACTGATCCCTCTAAAGGAAACATATAGGTTTACATCATTAACGACCATAGGGATGATGAAAATAATGTGTAACAGAGATCCCCCCAAAGTATGAAGTTAGAACAGAGTGATAGCTGAAATACTTTGTCGAGTGTGTGTAGGGAACAAGGAACATTCGATCGAAAACCTGCCAACAAACAAGGAAATATAGTACAATAATATATCATCACTGATCATTCCCATACTCAGAATACAAATGACTCAGAGCATAAATTTCGACATGCAAATATCCATGTCAAGTAAGACAGGTCATGGCCACCAAACATACATTGTGGATCCACACCATTATGACTCAATTATGAACATAGCCACCAAAAATACACAGTGGATCTATGTGCTAAAGACTCGAATTTGAACATAGCCATGAGACATACAATGTGGATCTATGCAATAGTACAAATTGAATATACTTCAATGCAACTTGAATCTATTAGAAAATATTCAGGGTCTTCATCTCCATCACTCGATAGTATGAATCTAATCATGTGAATAAGTGTGTTGAAGTCAAACATGGTAGAAACCACTTGATTACCGGTCATTAATGAATACTGTTAACAAGTGAGAGGGAAATCACCATTAATTTCAACTACTCCCAAGGTACTCTAGTACAATCCAATGAATGTGAATTAATGAGATGAAGTCAAACACTCGGCGGAATCTCCTGATCAGGGGTCAATAATGAAAACCCATTGTCGAAAGCGAGGAAACATGCCATTAAGGCATGCAAGTTCCAAGGTACCAATTAGTTTCTAATTCTAATTCCTGGATAATGAGTTAAAGTCGACAAGAAAAGACTCATCACAGGAGGGCCTTAATGTATCCCACATCAATGACATGAAACAAGTAACAATATTTGATGTAGATCAGAGTAACAAGTGATTCAGGACTGACTCAGGGATGGCCGACGCAATAGAAGGATCAAATACTATAGAAATGGCTGACACAACAGAAGGCTTTCCGCATTGAACTTCATTTTGAACATATTGACGACACGACAATTGTCTTGGAAAGTACTGACTCAACAACAAGGATGATAGACCAATTTGTAATCTTATAAGGAGTATGATCAAGAGACGAGGGAATTTTCCAACCTAGACACAAGGCGAGTGAAAGGGTTTCATGTTCAAAAGAGACTCTTCCATGAAGTACAGGTTTAGACACATTTCTTTCCCAAAATCTCCCCCACCATTTCTGGCGAGTACCTGTTTATTTTTACACAAGATTGACGAGGATAACATATGCTTGTTGATGTAAGCTCATCCTTTGGATGAGTCCCTCAGAGTATGTTTAACGAACCCTAGGAAGGAGTGGTTCAGTCCCATAAGGGCCTTTTGATGTTTGTTTAACGAGTCCAAAGATAGAAAACTCGGGGGGTTTTTCATGTTTTGAGAGTCTGAAAAACACTGAAAGAAAACTCTCCTAGTTCATTTTTCATAAATTAGTTCGACAAGACCGAAAAAGTGATAAACTATCTCTCATTGAATGTTTTCTTCAAATACTTTTACGAGCGTGAAAAGAACAAAATCGCTCGACAATCTTTTCATGTTTAGTGAGTCTAAAAAGAGCTTAAAGGGAACTCCACGGGGTTCCTTTTTTGTATAACCTTTATGAGTCTGAAAAAGTGATAAAAGTATCCTCAGTTGCATTCTCACGTATTTACGAGCACGAGAAAGAACAAAGACTAATCTCGGGATTTTTTTCATTTTTACACAAGCTTTAAAACAAAACAAAACTATGCTTGGACCTGGTTTCATTTTTACACAAGTTTGAACCAGAGGAAACTATGCTTGGACCTAGTTTCATTTTTACACAAGCTTGTACCAGAGGAAACTATGCTTGAGGTAAGTGGTTTCATTTTTACACAAGATTGAACCAGAGAAAAACTATGCTTGTGACTTCCCAATGCATAATCCAGGGATGGTTGGTACGTATCCCCTAGCTTAAGAAACTAGCGGTTCTAAATTCAGCGTGAAGTCTAGAGGCTGAAAGAATTTCCCCCCCAAGCATTCTTTTCTTCCAACTGCAAAGTCGAAGGAAAGGAAGCTTCAAATACTAGACGAAGGACTTCACTCAATAGAGAGGGGGAAGTTGTTTCATTTTTTAACAAGCTTGACACAGGAGAAGAACTATGCTCGTAACCTCTATTTCATTTTTTAACGAGGTTGCCACAGAGATGAAAAACTATCCTTGTATCTCTTCTTGATCATGGATTCCAAGAGGACAATTCTCTAGAATGACACCATGTCAAGGGACAAAACTCGGTCATGGCATCCAAGAGGTCTTCACTGGAAGGAAGAAACACACTCTGGAAGGACACCATGTCGAGGGTCACGACAGGAGTAAAGAGATCAGGCTCTAACAACCCTATCGAAGAGATCACCATGTCAACTACTAGATCTAAGTCATCAGAATTTGAAGCCATGTGCGACAATGCCACATAATTGACTTGTGGCGGGGGAAATACCATCTTCATATAAGAACTGTTCAGGGAGGCAATCCAGGCAGGATCAATGAATGAAATTTGATCAACAGTTGCAACTCGTCCATCGTGAGGGAAATATATCCCACGAAAAATAGTAGACACAATAGCTTTCATGACATAGACATAATCTCTCCCAAGGAGTAAATCAAAATCCAAGGGGTCTTGGATGACCATGACATCAATAAAGACAGTTTTCCATCTCAAAGTTATAATAAACTAAGGAAGGGTCCCTAAAGGTTGACTGGTTCTTTTGTTAAAAGCTAACAAATTATGTGTAACCGAGGCAAGTTGAGGACAACCCAAATCTTGGCATGCAAAATAGGACAAAACTCTAATGGACACACCTTCATCTATCAATGTCTGAGGAATGTCCCAACCACAAACTTGCACTGCAATCTGGAAAGGAACGTGAGAGGGAAGACACGATCTAGTTAGCACACCCCAATTACAAACGATGGCCTCACTACTTGGAGGGGTTTTCACGGGAGAACGAGGAATATCCCCTGACATGGAAAAATTTGTATCAATGAGAAAAACGTGGGTAGTATTGGGTTTACCCTCGAGCGGGAGAGTAGGATCGACCAATGACGAGATCAAATCGACCACTTGGGTTGCATTCTCCAAGGGGAGAATGGGATCGATGCTTGGAAAAGGATCGACCGCTTGGGTTTCACTCTCTAACGGGAGAGTGGGATCGACTGAGGATGGGATCAGATCAACCACTTTGTTAACACTCTCTAAAGGGAGAGTGGGATCGACCGAGGATGGGATCAGATCGACCACTTTGTCAACTAGTTCAATTAAGGATGTGACTAGATTGACCACTTGATCAACGAGACTGACCAACGGGGGAAACAAATTGATCATTCCATCAATTGCAGGTGGGTTGAGAGAAAGATTGCGATAAGCAGCTGGAAGTTGAGGCTGTGAAACAGTCGTGTCTTCCAGGAATTTCGAGGCTTCGTCCATACGAGTGCAAAGGTGAGTTAGATGACTCCCTTTGCATAACATGCACGGGAACTTGACTCTACTTTTCTTCTTCCCAACAGTATCGTGATGAGTTGACGGGAGGTCATCAACATGTTGTTCAGAGGCTAACGACATGGGTTGGTGAGGATGTGTAGACCATGCTTCTATAACCTTGGATAGACCAGGGCAATCCTTAAGAAGATGGATACCCTTACAAAGCATGCAAGGTTACTTTGGCTTACGGGTTTTTTGGGTGATCTTGACATCATCAACACTCCCAGCATGATCAATAGTAACTGGTTTCTTTCCAACACATTTGAAAGTGGTTGGACGTTTGGATCCTTGCTTATTTTTCTTCTTCTTATTCTTTCATTTCTTCTTCTTCTTATCCACCAAGTTATCGGCTTGAGAACTTTCACTTGACAAAGAAGATAAAATGGAAGGTGACCTTGCAAGCGAAGAAGGCAAAGAAGAACTTACTGGTGAAGAAGGTGAAGGATCAACATGAGGTTGATTATCTTGGGGTGAAGTGCTTGTGACTGAAGCACTAACTACATTCAGGATTATCTGAGTGGAAAACAACCAGACTAACAATCCAATAGTGAGACCTGGAAGGCTCAAAGTAGAGATGTGAGGAGGATCAATGTTTCCATAAGAAGGAAAAACAAAAGGTTCCCCTGGAACAGGGGTTCCTTCATTGGTCATTCCAGGAACTGACGCCATTAAATAAATATCCAATCTAGAGTCCTCTAGGGAAAACAAACAGCACACGCTAAAAATCTAGTAAGCAAGCAAGCAAACAAAACCTTCTCATAATGAATGCACTAGTTGGTGATGAAATACAACATCGCGGGAACAAAGTAAGAAGGGGATGAGATAGAGCGAGTGGAAACGTTACGTTGACGACCTACTTAATGGAATTACACCCTGGTGCAAGCTCCCACACTTAATCATGGGTATACCCTCCAAGGAGCCCGAGTGAGTTTGGCCAACGTCAATTCCAGGTACTGTGAAGACTTTCCCCTCCACAGTCACCTTGTGTAAAGACCCTAAAGAAATAGTCCACTAAGGTTAACAATAACTACAGTGATGCTTGGGGAAACATTCAACAATCTGATCCATGCGCAAGGGCAGGGTATCTAGCCCGAAATCAACTTGAAAGGCTTCCACTCATCATTGTGGGTATACCTTCAAGCGACCCCCATAATACGCACAATCTCTACACCAAGACCGACAAAGTAGGGTGAGTAACTCTACCAGTCTTAATGCGGCCTCGTGATTGACCCTTGTGTGAGAAGGGCTTCCCAGGACAAAATGTAGTAAGTGGATTTAACTCTCCCTATCAAAAGATTCTATGTTTGTTTGCAGCTTTGGAAAGTTATATTTCATACCTATTCCAAAGCCCTACAACTAATCTAATGTAGGTTTGCTACCAGAAAAGATAAAAATGTCTAATCAATTTTTATAAGCGCTTTATTTTATGGTTGTTGTTACTCAAAAGGAAAATGGTGTGGACAATATGGTGTTTTGATCGACTCAAAAGTTATGCAAAGAGATGAAAATGCAATCTTTTCATTTCGATGAAAGCTATGCTACGAGAAGGAGAAAACATTTATCATTCCTAGATGCACAATGTCCCAAAATCTTAACACTCATCAATATCAATATTCTCAAGAAATGAGAAAAAAAGACTGTACACCAATGCACGATTCATGGCCCCACCGGCCATGAGGGGGAAATTTTTTCATAATTTAAGGTCAAAAAATGCTAAGAATCATGC
Organism: Picea engelmannii; assembly: GCA_009831015.1. Lineage (NCBI taxonomy): Eukaryota > Viridiplantae > Streptophyta > Pinopsida > Pinales > Pinaceae > Picea > Picea engelmannii. The sequence continues at coordinate 441,146 of ML783135.1, read as the reverse complement.
AATTC